>PVIY010002795.1:0-122300 GCA_004026745.1 Myrmecophaga tridactyla
GTTTCTTTTCCTATCTTAAATCAGCTCTGTCTAGATGGTTGGGGTTATAGTATCATCTGATCATTATCCTTGGCCATAAATGGAATTTTCCCTGTTGTTTGTTCTTCTCTGGGTTATTACTTTTCCCTTATACAAATATCCTTTCTCCCTGAGGCAATAGATGCCTTTGAAATAAATTAAGGAGTCAAATATAACCAAATGGCCCATGTGCTACTTACATAAATTCTGTTTTGTTATAAGAACACTTCTGTTGTGGTGTTATTGAAAAGCACAGAATTATGGAACATTCAACACTCACCAGGCTTTAATCTTGTGGTTTTGTTAATAATAATGAAATAAGCTATTTTAGGGCATTAATTAAATTGACAATATAATCTAGTTACTACTAAAAAATAATCTATGATAATCTAAGTAGTATATCTATGATTCTCAAATTTGAGTGTAAATTGAGACACTTAACTGGAAGTCCTTAAAAACATTTACAGGATATTGTTCGACCAGCATAGAAACGCCTTTATTACCAAAAGACAATGGGCTGAATCTATTAGATATTATTTTAAGTCTCTCTCTGTTTTATAGTTTTCTCTTCTACTATTTGAGAATTGTGATGGAATTCCTTAATTTCTTTTATTCAATTTGCCATGGCATAAAGAAAACATATATATATAATCTCCTATAAATGTAGGCGACACACACACACACATAGAGAGAGACATATATATATCCTATATACTTATATATATATATACACACACACATATATATCCTTTAAAACTGAGATAATTTTTGATCAATTGATTTTTTATTATATACTTTTTAATGAAAGACGTTTTAGCTTTATAGAAAAATCACAGATAATACGGAGTTCTCATATATCCCCACAACATTTTCTCATATATCCCCACAGCATATCACCAACACTCAGCATGTGTGTGGCAGCTTTATTAAAATGCAAGAACTGTATTATAATAATTGAATATTAACTATAGTTCATAGTTACATTAGGGTTCCCTGTTTGTGTTGTATAGTCTTAGGTTGTTGTTATTATTTTCATTTTTAGATTAATAATTGATAGCCTAAAATTTCCCATTCTATCCACATCCAAATGTATAATTTAATGGGGTTAATTAAATTCACAGTGTTGTGCTGCCATTTCCACCATCCATTACCAAAACATTTGCCTTACTCCAAAAAGAAATTCTATACCAATTAAGCATTATTTTCCCATTCCCTAACCCTATCCCAACCCCTAATAAACTATTGCCTCATTTCTAACGCTATGAATTTGCTTCTTCTAATTATTTCATATCAATGACATCATACAATATTTGTTGTCTTGTATCTGACTTATTTCACTCAACATGATGATTCTATGTTTATCCATGCTGTCCCATGTATCAGAACTTCTTTCATTTCTACAGCTGAATAACATTTCATTCTATGTATATACATTTTTTATTCATTCATCTGATGATGGACATGTGTTTTGCTCTCATCTTTTCATGGTTGTAATTTATCCCACTAGGAGCATCAGTGTACAAATATCTTTTGAGTCCCTACTTTTAATTCTCTGGGGTATATAACTAGAACAGGATTGATGGGTCATATGGTCATTCTACATTTAATTTTCTGAGGAGCTGTCATATTGCTTTCCACAGTGGCTATGATATTTTACATTACCACCAGCAATGAATGAGTGTTCCTGTTTCTCCATATCCTCTCCAACATTATTTTCTGTAATTTTAATGGTAGCCATTCTTGGGGGGATGAAATGGAATCCCATTGTGCTATTGAAATGCCTTTCCCTAATGGCTAACGATTGATGAGTATCTTTGCATGTACATTTGATCATATGTATATCTTCTTTGGGGAATTGTATATTCAAGTCCTTTGCCCATATTTAAAAATGGGTTATTCATAATTTTTTTTGTTGTGTGTAGGATTTCTTTATATGGTCTGTATATTAAACCCTTTTCAGATACATGGTTTCAAATACGTTCCCCGCCATTCTGTAGGTTGTCTGGTGTGTTCATAATGAAAGCTTTTGATGCACAGAAGATTTTATTTTAATGAAGTCCCATTTATCTATTTTACCTCTTGTTGGTTGTGATTTTGGGTAAACTCTAAGAAATCATTGCCTAACACAAGGTCCTGAAAGTTTCTCCCTGTTTTTTTTATGAGATTTATAGTTTGGGTTCTTAAATATAGGTCTTTGATCACTTTTGTGTTAAAATTGGTATGTGGTATGAGGTAGGAGTCCACCTATGTTCTTTTTCACATGGATATCCCATTTTCCCAGTGACATTTGTTGAAAAGACTATTCTTTCCCCATTGAGTATTCCTGGCACCTTTGTCTAAAATCAATTGGTGATAAATGGTTTGGATGTGAGGCTGGGCAAGATGGGACCATAGTGACGTAAGGAATTTAGTTTGTCCTCCGGGGCTGTTAGTAAATAACTAGGAACTGAATGGAACAACTGTTGGGGGAAATCAGTGACTGGACCCACATAGTTCAGGAGGAATTGCTGAGATCCCACACAGAACTGGAACTGTACCAAGCTGCAGAGGCCTGTGCCCCCTTCCCCGCAGGCACAGCAGGCTGGTTCCCAAGGGAAAAAGAAACAGACCATACTAGGGGCAAGGAAGGTAGCTCAACCAAGCTCTGATTGCAGAATTAATTAATAAATTGGGACTGCTGAAAACAGACCTCAAGCACATAAACCTGGAGTTAAGAACTAAAGCAACCAGGAGTTTTCATCTGGAGAGGGTGTGGGGCTGATTGAAAACAACAACAAAGGCTTTTTGAATTGGACAGCCCAAAATAACCTGGTAGTTCCCTTGGTAAGGGAAGAGTAGTTCACTATCATTGTCCACTCTAGCTTGACAACTGAGACCCAGAGTCTCTGAAAGTCAGCATTACTCCTTATAGCAACTGTTATAGAAGCTGAAAAATAAATCAGTCTTTAATTAGAGATATGAATAAACCAGATCTGGTTAGGATTAAAGTAAATTAGAATATGGGGTAAAGGCTGATATTGTCTGTATTTTAAACTCCAATTTTTGTGTGAGACCAAAGGAAGAGGTGTTTATTTTGATCAAAATTTAAATTTTCTGTAGCTCACTATCTAATTTAATCTCTCTGATCAGTGTATTCAAACAACTTAATAAGATGGAACCTAGAATAAAATGAGTTCTTGTTATTCCGAACAGGTTAATGTAATACCTTGATACATTCCTAAGTTTGGGGAGCAGAAAATAATTTTTAAATATTTGTGAAGTTCCCTTGAGGGACTGGAGCAAAGATGTGAAACCACTAAACTCCCCACCTGGAGAATTCCTGATATTCTCTCAAGCATTACAGACTCCCAATTTAATAAGCCACATCCTCAGTCTGGAGGCTTGCCCTTATGGAACTCATTTCTGTAATGGGAAAGCTAAGCCTACTTATAATTACGCCTAAGTGTCACTCCCAGAGACCCGCTTTTGTTGCTCAGTGTGGCCTCCCTCTATACAAACTCTGTAAATAAGCTCACTAACCTACCCCAATGTGGGATGTGATTCCCAAGGGTGTGAGTGTGCCTGGCAATGTGGGACATTACTCCTAGGGATGAGACTAGCCCTGGCTTCATGAGACTGAGAAAGCCTTTTGGAACAAAAGGGGGAAAAGAAATGAAACAAAATAAGATGACTAAGAGATTTCAAATAGAGTTAAGAGGTCATTCCGGAGGTTACTTTTATGCAAGCTTCAGCCAGATATTGCAGATTGGCACGGTATGCCAAGCCCCTGCCAGCAATATTCCTGAAAACCCTAAAGAATACTCTTGGCCAATTGGAGAAATTTAAGGCCTCCAGTGCCCATGCCAGTTAAGCCCTGAAAAACAGAGATACAGTCTCTCTGAGGACATCAACCGGTTTCATACCTCTACCCCAAAAGATTGACAGCCCTTTCCAGCATGAAGAAGCTAAAATGGTCATTGTCCAAATATCTCTGAAGATTAAAATATTGATCAAATGAGAGGGAGTAGGTTGTGATCAAATAAGAGGGAAGAAATGTAACTCTGAAATTAGATTTTAACAAATTATCACGACTACTGACTCATATAGATGTTTCTTTCTAGTTTCTAGTATGTCAGAATAACCAGAAGGAAATACCTGAAATTTTTGAACTGTAATCCAGTAGTCTTGATCTTTGATAATGTTCGTATTAGCTATATAGCTTTTGCATTGTAACAACGTGATTGTAAAAATCTTGTGACTGACATTGTGTTTATCTAGTATATGGGTAGATGAGTAATAAAATAAAGACATACATGAAAATAATAATAATAACTAATAATAACAATAATAACCCAGGTTCGACTCCTGGTGCCTGCCCATGAAAAAACAAATAAATAAATAATTAAATAAAAATATATAACTATATTCATAAAAGAAATTGACCTGTAATTTTTCTTTTCTTATAGTATCTTTATCTGGCATTGGTATTTGGGTAATGTCGGCCTCATAGAAAGAGTTAAGAAATGTTTTCTCCTCAAAAATTTTTCATAAGCATTTGAGCAGGATTGTGAATTCTCCTGAACTGTTTGGTCAAATTCACCAGTGAAACTGTCTGATCTTGGGCTTTTTTTGTTGCTGTTGAGAGGTTTTGATTAATGATTCAAAGTCTTTACTTGCTATTGTTTTGTTGAGATCTTTGATTATTTCTTGAGTTGGAGTCATTAATTGATGTGCTTCTAGAAATATACCTGTTTCATCTAGGTTATCTAATTTGTGGTTGTACAATTGATAATAATATCCTCATATAATCTTTCATATTTGTATTTCTGTGAAGTTGGTAGTAACCATTCCCCTTCCTTTCTAATTTTAATGTGTCCTGTCCCTTTTTTTTGCTTTATCAATCTAGCTACAGGTTTGTTGACTTTTTTCATATTTCCAAATAATCAATTTTTGGTTCATTGACTCTGTTGTTTTGATTTTCTCTATTCTGTTTATCTTGACTCAAGTCTTAGTTATTTCTTCTTTCTGCTTACTTTGGGTTTAGTTTGCTCTTCTTTTTTGCAGGTTCTCCAGTTGTGAGGTTAGGTTTATGACGTGAGATCTTTCATCTTTTTTAATGTGAGCATTTAGAACCATAAATTTCCCTCTCAGCGATTCTTTTGCTTCTTTCCATAAGTTTTGATATGTTATATATTTTTTTTTCATTGACTCAAGATATTTCTTAATTTCTCTTGTGATTTTTTTCTTTATCTTTGGTTGTATAAGAGTTTAATTTCTATGTAATTGTGAATTTTCCAGTTCTTCCTCCATTATTGACTTCTAGCTCATTCCCTTGTTGTGGGAGAAGGTAGAATATCTTCAATATTTTTTATTTATTTGGTCTTGTTTTGTGACCTAACATATGATCTATCCTGAAGAATGATCCATGTGCTCTAGGAGAGGATGTGTATTAGGCTGCTGGTGAGTGAAGTGTACTATATATGTCTGTTAGCTCTACTTGATTTATTCAAGTCTTCTATATCCTTATTGATCTTCTGTCTAGATATTCTATTGTTTATTAAAAGAGGTTTATTGAAGATCCCCCTATTAATGCAGAACCATCTAATTCTCTCTTGGAAGCTGTCAATATTTTATTCACATATTTTAGGGTTCTGCCTTTAGGTGCATACATATTTAAAATTGTTATCATTTCAGGTTGTTGATAAATGACTGCTTTATCAGTATATGGTGGTTTCTTTGCCCTTGTTGCAATTTTTTATTTAAAGCCTATTTTATATGACATTGGTATGGCTATTCCAGCTCTCTCTTGGTTTCATTGCATAGTATATATTTTTTTATCCTTTCACTTTTAACCTATTTTGTCTTGAAATTTAAGGCAAGTCTCTTGTAAATAGTCCATGTTGGACCATCCTTCATTATTCACTCTTTCAGTCTCTGCCTTTCATTGGAGAGTTTGTCCATTTACATTTGAAGTAACTACTGATAATATAGAACTTTCTTCTGCCATTTTGATATTTCATCTTTGTAAACCTTATACCTTTTTGTCCCTCAATTCTTACATATATTAATATTTATTGCTTTCATATTTATTTTTATTTTTTGTAGTGTGCTATTTTGAGCACCTTCTCATTTCTTTCTGTACATACTGTTCATTCATTTTCTTTGTGGCTTTCATGGGGCTTAAATTTAATGTCATAAATCTCTAAAAATCATCTCTGATTTAATACCAATATAACATTAATACCACACACATGTACTGTTCCTATACTCCTCTGTCTTTCCACCTTTTTGTTGTACTTGTTGCAAATTATCTTTGTATAAGGTATATCCTGAACCATAGATTCATCATTACTCTTTATACATTTGCATTTTTAACCTGCAAGAAGTAAAAAGGTGAGTTACATACCAAAATGTACAATAGTCCTCACATTTTTAATCATCCATATGGTTGCCTCTACCCAAGGGCTTTATTTCTTTATGCTACTTTAATCCATCAATGCCCTCTCCTTTCAATATGAAGAACTTCTATTAGCACTGCTTTCAAGACTAGAAAAGCTATCTTGGAATGCTAACCTCTCCCTCATTTTTGAAAGACATTCTCACCAGATGTAATATTCTTGGTTAGCATTTGTTTTCTTTCAGCAATTTAAAAATGTCTTCCCACTGCATTCTTGCCTCCATGGTTTCAATGAGAAAACATGGTTTTCAAAGTTATATGACCTTGCTGTTTTCTTCTTGCAGTTTTTAGAACTATATCCTTGTCCTTTGTGTTTGACAGTTTTAGTAGTAGATATTTTGTCATGTTTGACTTTATGTTTATCATGTTTGGGGATTGTTTGGCAAATTGAATGTTTATATTCACAACTTTCATAAAATTTGTTTTTGTCAATAATCCTTCTGCCCCATTCTCTCTTTGTTCTCCTTCTGGGACTCTCATAATAGGTATATTTGCATGCTTGATATTGCCCACAGGTTTCTTAGGCTTTGTTCATTTTTTTTAATTATTTTTTATTCTTTCTGCAACTCAGGCTGATTTTTTTCAGATTTCTCATCTTTGAGTTCACTGATTTTTTTGTTTTTTTCTTTTTTGCCAGCTCCAACCTATTACTGAAACCATCAGAGAATTTTTCAGTTCAGCTATAGTGGACTTCAACTCCAGTAGTTCTGTTTGCTACCTTTTTTAAAATTTCTATCTCTTTACTTCGACTCTCATATTGTTCATTCATTATTTTCCTGATACCCTTTAGTTCTTTCTTTTTTTTTTTCTTTTTCTTTCTCTTCTTGAGCATTTTGATGACAATTTTTTAAAAGTCTTTTTCTGGTGGGTCCAAAGTTTGGTCTTCTTTGTTGATGGTTTCTGGAGTTTTATCTTGTTCTTTTGACTGGGTTATCATTTCCTGTTTCTTATTTGTCCTGTATCCTTTTGTTGCACCCTTTTTGTCCCTGGGATTTAGTCCCTGAGCTGTCAGTTCCTTAAATTTATATCCAGATAGTGATATGATAGTGATATCCTTGAGTGCCATGAGTTAACAAAATCAAACTAGCCAATGCAAAAATCACCTTTTCCAGTCTTCAAAAACTTGACCTTCAGTGGCTGTTGCTCTCCCTTAGAGTGCTCTCCTATCAAGAAGATCAGTCTGAGGCAAAAATGAAATGTTGGGTCCTCTCTGTTTTTTATTGGTCTGCATCTTATTTTGGGCTTGTATTTCTTATGGCATAAGAAATTCACAAGAATTTGAACTCCCCCCTACTCCCTATAAAATAATATTTCCTCACCTCCTGGGTACCACACTATATGACTTAAAGCAAGTATGGGCATACCTTGGCGATAATGCAGCTTTGGTTCTAGACTACTGCAGTAAAGTGAATATCTCAGTAAAGAAAATATTACAACAAAGCAAGTCACACAAATTTTTCAGCTTCCCAGTGAATATAAAAGTTATGTCCATACTATACTGTAGTCTACTAAGTGTTCAGTAGCATTATGTCTAAAAACAATATATATACCTTATGACACATTGACATGAATTGAGCACCTACTGTTGGAAATATGGTGCTGGCAGAATTTCTCAATCCAGGTCTTTCACAAACCTTCAATTTGTAAAAAATGAAATATCTATGAAGTTCAATTAAGCAAAGTGCAATAAAATGAGATATGCCTGTAATCTTTGCCCCAGTTAGCTTTTACTTAACGGTTTCTTACACTGATTCGGCTGTTTGCTAGCTACTTCTGGATTCAGGACAAGTTCTGGGAGGACAAATGAGAAAGGAGTTTCCTGGTTGAGTCTTTGAGGCTGCCACCTGATTTACTGGCAAAGACATACAGGCATTCCTATATGCTCATAGCAGTTATTCTGCTCCTTCCAGAACAGGACCAGTGACCCTCAATGGGAGCACAAGCTGGGTCCACAACACACTGGGGCATGCTTAGGTTGATGTTCAGCAATGGTGCTACAAGCTTCTCCTACCATATTTAAAGCTGCTTTTTCTCCTCACTCAGTTACTGCAACAGCTCAACTGTTTACCTGATGTGTGAGGAAGATGGCTCTACCAATTTTTGATAGGTGTTCAAAGATTCTGTGGGTGATCAACACCCTGGAGCATTTTTTTTTTTAATTTGCATATGGGCAGGAGGCACCAGGGATCGAACTCCAGACCTCCAGCACGGCAGGTCGGAGCTCTGCCTGCTGATCCACGGCAGCCGCCCCACCCTGGAGCATTTTATACTGCTATCTTGGTTAGCCAGATGCTCTATCAATTGATGTCTTTTTCCTTCCTCATGCAAAAACATTTTTTAATTTGTACATTTAGTCACTATCGTTGTACACTGCAGGCATTCCTAGATTATACCATATCAGTCTTTATCGTCTATCTTTCCTTCTGGTTTCATTTGTGTCCCCAACCCTCCTCCCTGTTTCATTCTCACATTCAGCTTCATTCAGTGTACTAACATTATTGTGCTACAGTTAGGAAGTATTGTGCTATTCATTATTGAATTTTTACAGTTGGTCCTATTGCACAATCTGTATCCCTTCATCTCCAATTACCCAATATCTACCATATTTCTATCTCCTGGTGGCCTCTGTTCTTAACTGAAATTCTCCAAGTTCATTTATTAATATATCTATCAATTGATTTTTAAAAATGTTTCATTTTAGTTTGGATTTCTTTTTCATTCAGTTATCATTACTCATTCAACAAATATTTTTGACTTTTTATTTTACTCTAGTACTCTTCCAAGTGCTGGGAGCACAACAATGAACAGACAAGATTCAGATTCTAAGGATAAATATATGCTTATTATGGAAAATAGATGATAAATGAATACATAAGAATGAGAAATGCAACAAAGTAAGGTGGAGAGCAAACTTGGAATTTTGAGGCATCCAGTGACAAAAGACAAAAGGTTATTTTTACCACCCCAGATCTGAAGGGCAAGGGTAGGACATTTGGTGTCATGGGAGTCCAATGAGAAATGGAAGAATGGAAGACTGTCAGATAGGAGCTGTGGTTGTAAGGCGATGAAATCAGTGATAGAACTACAGAGCTGAAGAGGTGAAAAAGGAAGGAAAAAACACCTTATCTACTTATGGCCCATCTTCTGATCTCTGACTTATGCCTCCCATTTCCTAACAGGAGGACAGAGAACCCTGACAATACATAGACTTGTTGCCACCTCACTCCAGGGCCCTGGACCAAGTTGAAATGAGTAGAGTCTAGATGGGAAGAGGACACGCAACGAATGACTAGCACACCTTCTCTGTCCACTCCCTGATTTTGTTGTGCTTACTCTCACTTCATAACTTTTGCATTACCTTGTATTATTTTGTATATTAAGCAAATTACTCTGTGGGACATATTATTTGTTCATGATATTTTATCTGCATTTCCCATTAGAATGTAAGTTCCATGAGGCAGGGACCATGCTGCTTTTATTCTCTATTTCCATTTGCCTTGTTCTAAATAGCTGCTTAATCCATACAATTTGCAGTTAAGGATGCAAGCCTTAACTGGCATCCTTGCTGCAATAATCAGAAATTCTCAGAAAATTAGAAACTAATCTGAGAGGCGCTTCATGCTGCACCTAATTAACAAGAACTCATGAAGTTGAAAATGAAATCAGCACCACAGAGGAAAGTAAAGAAATGTTAAGAATGTGAGGGATTTCCTTTTAGAGAACAATAGGCCTATAAACAGACAAAACCCCACGATCAACTAAAACATGGTGAAGTTAGTTATAATTAAGTGCTTAAGTATTTGATAAATCTACTAGATCCAACCAGTGTTTTCTCTGGTGACAGGGGCATTTCTAATCTGGATGGATCAATATCCTGCTAATGTTTTCAAGGAACAATAGAAAGGGTCCCAATTTACACTCCAATTTTAAGAATATTGCATATATTATTTACATTATAAGTTAGTAGAATCTTGGCTACATGGACTATGTGATAAATGCCCAAAAACATTGCTTCTAAAAGACATTTTGTAGAAGAAGGTATTTATTCTCTAAAATCCCCACTGATTTTAGAAATTATTCATACACTATGACAAAAAAAAACCTACATCAATAGGCATAACTGAAATTCCTGCTGCTTTATCCCTCTCCAAATATACTGCACATTTCTCCGGCAGGGACCATACACCAATGAGGCAGCAAGAAATTTTGTTGTTAAAATAACCTCTCCAACATCTCCTCATACTTATCCACTTGTGGATTGTGTTTTAGTCATAGTATTTTTTCTCGTATGTTTGATAAACTCAGGATGTTCTCTTCTCCAGAATTTTTGCAATCCATTGGGAAGAGATGCCTGCATATTTTTCTTAACATTCATGATCAGCTCAATTGTCATCATATTAAGGAGATATTCTATAAGTACCTACTTACCTAATGTATTTCCCCATGCTACATCTTTGGCACTTTCTACCTTTATATGCTTTCTACCTTTATATGCTGTTTTGCTCTGGTTTTATTTTTTTAACACTTATTCCTTACAACTATTTGCTTACTTGATATCATTATATTGTCTGCCTCCCCTCACTGTGTTGTGAGCTCTACAGGGACAAAATCTTCTTTCCCTTATTTCCTTGTTTATCACTGAGTCCATATCACCAAGATTATTTTGTGGTACTTAAAGAGGTAACTGATAAGTATGTATTGAGTGAATAAATGAAGTGTGGAAATTTTTTTCTTAAAAGTTATTGTTCACTCAATTTGCTTGGGCTTCATTTAGTTAAAAAAAAATGGAATTCTGTGATCACTATCTGCATGGGAACAAAATAATTACCCCTTTTTTTAAAAAAATGAATAGAAAGTATTCTATACACAACCGAGATACTGACCATATTGTGCCTTGCTATCAGCAAGCAAGCGTTAAACATCATAAATACCCAACGGGATAGACACATTAAAGATACCACTTGGTGCAGTGTTATTCTTATAGCAATTATACAAAAGCAGTTTAGCTGGGGATATTTTGGTTATTTTACACACTATGAACAATGTTCCCAAATTTTCCTGACTGTTAAACATACTGTGGTAGTAACTACTTGTATTTTAGGAAAACTAGCTTTTTAAAAGCTATAAGTTTAACCAGTAAAAAGAAAGATACCTAAAATTGCTGACTTAATGTCTTTGTCTCAGAATATATGCAGTAATATATATGTATAATGTAATATAAATGCTTTCCTTCAATAAGTAGTATTTTATTCCTTGCTAGAATATTAAACAGAACAAGCTGAAAGTAGGAAAAATAAGGAAAATTGTAAACATCTAGAAATTTCCACTATTTAAGAAGAGAAGAAAATGTCTTACAATGGACAAATGAATTAAGAGATGTGAAAGACTTTATACAGTTGGAAGCTTAGATGCATTATGAGGTGTAGGTAGGAATTTACAATGACTCTTAGAAGACACACATAAAGAAGAGCTCTGTATTATGTTTTTATGCATAGAACACCATGTGACGTACTCAGGAAATGCTCACTGGAGATTTAAGAGAAACTTGAATACTGAAAACAGCAGTTTATTGCAACTTTATCTCTTCACTTAGCAAGGCACTTACCTAGAGAAAACACTTATGGTTTAAATGCCAACAATTCCACACTCTTTTATAACATAAGGATTTTTATTCAGCTCTTAGGGGCACGCTATACGTGTGCTATCTCCAAATCAGATGCTGTGGTTTGATAGCACAAATGCTATCACCAAACTAAACGAGCTCTTCTTATACACATGCCAATAATAGGATGTGAATTTGTCCTTAAACTCCTGTGTTTTTGCTTCTGCATATCTCTGAGTTCCTCCCTGCTCTGGGCACAAATGAATGGACATGAACATGTGCATAGTCACACACACACACACACACAGTCACAAAAGGCTTTTCAGGACATTTTAATAAGTTATTAATATTAAAATAACATAAAATTGACTTGTACATTTATAGAATGAGCAATAACATGCATTGAGCACTTAAATATCTGCTTGGCACCATGCCACACTATAAGCCAGAAAAAGATATACAGTTATTAGCCCCATTTCATAGACAGAGAAACAGACTCTTAAAGAGCTTTACATACCTAAACCCACAGAGCTAATAAATAGCAGAGGTGAGTTTTAAACAAAGGCAGTCTTGACTCCATAGCATGGTTTCTTAACTCATACTATATTCTGGAAATTATTCAATTAAGCTTACTCTTAATTTTAGGAAACCTTAAAATAATCTCCTAACATAAAAAATCTAATAGAAATATATTATTTGGGGATAGAACACTGTTGGTTTTTTCCTGGCCTATCTCTTTTAAAATTCAAATAATCCTTAAAAGACTGACTACGTTCAACTTCTATTTATTTGCAAGCACATATACTCATGAGAGCAGGGACCATGTCATATTTACCCTTTAATCCCCAATATCTACCCAGAGCTTAGCCCAAAGTATGAGTATTCATCCATGCATTCATTGGATGGATGATGTACACTTAGGTCATTAAACAGTTGTAGGAGGATCCTAGGAAAATGTGAGTGTGGTCTCTGGGTGTTTAAGTGTATATGGAAAAAGAAAAGGTAAATTTTGATAGAAGGAAAGGGTGGGTGAGAAAGTGGAAGAGAGATATAACCCATTTCACAGAAGGATAAGAGATGCTCTTACACTGATCACAATATCTTAAATTAAAAAAATAAATGGAGGCTGTAAATAGAAAATAATCCCTGCTTTAAAATACTATAGTGGGCAGGCCACGGTGGCTCAGCAGGCAGAATTCTCGCCTGTCATACCAGAGACCCAGGTTGGATTCCTGGTGCCCGCCCATGCGAAAAAAAAAAAAAAACTATATTAATATAAATTCATAGTTGAGTGTATGGATATGTTAACTCCATACCTATAGGCTCTAAATATATCCACTAGTGTGAGAGTTTTAAAAATTATATCTGAAAAGTTTAGGATAAATTTGAGCCAGTATGAAATTCATTTGAAGAAGTGGTTTTCAAACAAAATTCACAATTAGTGTTTTCCTGTGTATTCATTATTGAACAAATATTTGAGCTACATCAGGAAACAAGTTCGATTAAGAACCTGCACTTTAGTAAGTTACATTCTCAAGGTGTATACCAACAAATTATAATGACATAAATAATGGCTTACATAAGTACATTTTATGATACATTAGAAGGTGGTTTGTAGAGTAAAAGAAGAAAACTTAGAGCAGGACAAGAGGGCCTGGACAGCAGGAGGGAGAAGGATAGTTAAGATTGGATGAACAAGGTAGGCTTCATGAAGAAAGTGAATTTTAGTGTTTTTTATTGTGAAGTATAATATAGATACAAAGCAAAGAAAGAAAAAAGCAATAATTATCAAAGCGCACTTCAAGAAGTAGCTACAGAACAGATCCCAGAGTTTAATGCTGTCATCTCATATTTTTCTTTCTAGCTTCTCCAAAACCCTGGAGGCTAGAAGAAATATTAATATAGTAATTCAGTAGCCACACTCCTCTGTTAAATCCCATTTTCTCTATTATGCCCCCTCCTTCTCCTTTAATCCCTCTCCCATTCTACAGGGATCTTTGGGAAATGCCTGTTCTGGCTCTGTCATGCTGAGAAGGGGTGCCCACACTGAAGGACAGGGGGATGCAGTCAATTGATAATCGGGCAGAAGCTGGTCCCTCTTGGTTTCAGGATCTATCTGACCTAGGAACCCTCTGGAAATTATATGTTGCAGGAAGGTAAGCCTAGTGCATGAAACCTTTATAGAGTCTCAGTTCAAAAGACTGAGCCCTAGGTATTCTTAAGAGACAGTAGGAGTGATATTGATTGTGATCCAGCAAAACCATGAGCACTATCTAGCTACCTGTTAGCTATGTTGGCCATAGCATGCATTTTTAGTTTTCCCCATATATCCCTCTACTAATGACTCCTTGTCCACTATTGAACCATTGAAATAGTTCATGTGAGAATTTATTTATAATCATAAATTTAATCATAGGGATACATGGCACTATATATCCCCTTTCAGTCATATCTACCTTCAATATGGGAACGTTACTTTTTTGCCCGCTTATTAATTATCATCACTTCTATCCATTTCCCTTTCATTTAGACTCAACCTCTTTGGGTAGCCAGAAAGTGATATTTAATCAAAGGTGTAGGGAGGCGAGTGTGTAAGTAAAATGGATTCTGAGTGTTTCCTTAAACTGTCATACTGAGTAGATGTAATTTCTAGATCAAAGATCCTAATGCAGAAAGGTATCTGATCTATTTAATCAACAACAATAGGGTGACTCAATGGTCCCAGTTTGCCTGGGACTTTCCATGTTTGACAATGAAAATCTCATGCAGATCAGGTTGGTTGATAACCTTAAGTCAGCAGAGGCCAAAAGAATAGATTAGGTCAGAGTGGGAATGGGGTTGTATAACATGAAGGCCTTTTGATCACTGTATGATGTGTGTTTGGGGGAATATTGAAGGGTTTTGAGCAGAAGAAACAAACTTTCTGACATATTTTAAAAGAGAAATCTGTAGTGGTGCAAAAACGTAATGCAGAGAGACTAGTTAGGAAGTTAGCACAATCATCCAACTGAGAGATTATGGTGGATTACAATGGTCAGATTCTAGATATATTTTGAAGGTAAGGCAAACAAGATTTTTTGACAGGGTAGATTTGAGAGATGGATAAGGAAGGGCTGAAATAGATCACCAAGATTTTTGACTGAGAAACTAAAAAAATGGAAATGTGAGCAAGGAAAATGGGGAAGGCTATGGGTCGAACATATTTGGAGGAAAGTTGGGGAGTTCAGTTTTGAATATGTTGAATTTAGAAAGTCTATTTCCCTCCAATTGGATATATAAAATAGATATATAAGTCTGGAGGTCAGGAAATATATCTGGACAGGAGATATACATTTTGGATTCGTTAGCATATAGATGGATTTAATGTCAAATGAGCACATCAGATAACCAAAGCAACTAACTAGATAGAGAAAAGAGTGTCAAGAATTGAGCTTGGGGTCATTCCAAAATAAAGACATCAGTGAGAAGAGAGGAAATTACAAAAAGATGTTAAGTAGAATTTATTAGTAAAGTAGGAGGAAAATTGAGAATGTATGACAGCTGTGAAATCAAAGAAAGTAAGGGCATCAAAGAAGGGAGCAATTAACTGCACCAAATGTTACTATTAGGCCAAGTAAGGTGAGAAGTGAGTTGTGACTATTGGATTTAGCCATGAGGAAGTCATTGGTGACCCTGACAAGAGTAATTTCAATGGAGCTGTGGGTCGAGACCAGAAAGAAAGGAATTAAAGATAGTGAGTAAAGATAACTCTTTTTAGTAATATTATTACTGCAAAACAAAAATAAAGAAATGAGGCAGTAGCTGGCAGGAAACAGTGGGTTAAGTGTTAATTTCATTGAAGGTCAGAGAAGTAAAACTAAATCTATATTTCTATGAAATAAAACAACAGGGGGTAAAACATTGCTGATGTAGTTGAGTGAGGGAAGAAATGTTGGAACCATATGCCTGAGCATCTAATAGAGGATAGCATTCAATATGCAAGTGGAAGCTTTAGATAGGGATGTGAGTGGTTCATTTGTGCTAATAGGTGAGAAGTTGGAGAATGTGGGAGCAGATGCACATACGTGGGTATATGTGGTGAAAGAAATATGTGGTGCTTCTTTTCTGATTACTGTCATTTTCATCAGTGAAGTGGAAAGTAAAGTTGTAAGATGAAAGAGAGAATGGGTAAAGAGTTGTTGGAGTTTGAAGATGATATACATTATTTCTTTTGAATGTGAGATTAACTCTGAAATTGTTAGAGGATTTATTATTGTCTTCACTTCATAAACCAAGAAACTGGGTCTTAGACAAGTTAAGAAGCTTGTATAGGTTAAAATATTTGAATGGAAGAGTAAATAGTCAAGCCTGTTTTACTGATGCAAATAGTGTCTTCTTTCCTCTGCATTACACATTTGTTCCAAGGAAATGCTAAAGATGGAATTAAAGTGGTGTAAAGATTAATTATCTGTATAATTAAACATCACAGGATATAAGTGAAAAATTATTCCAAAATGTTGCCATTATTATTTTCTCAGGTATGATAATAGTTTAAGATAGTGATTCAAAAGCATGATCTTTTGTCAGCTAGGTTGTTCCCATTTCTCTCAACTGATATCATGAAATTCTCAGAAACTTTATATATTTACTTTATTTAAATATAAACAATCCATATAGTACTTTTAGAAAAGGAATAATTAGATGATGTAATATGGATTGACATGATAGCTAACATTGTTTTGGAAATCAGTAATATAGAAATAATAGGGATAAACTTCACAGCTGCCTTCAAAATCTGAGAGTATGACTTGAAACTCACAATTTCAAAGACTTTCATAGGAGTTAAGACTGTCAGCATTCCTAACAGACAGCTCCTTAAAAGTCTGTGACACTACTGCATCATAGTAGATTAGCTTTTAAGTTTCTTTCCAGAACCACATACACAACCTGTCTGTGTCTTCTTTATTTCTCTCTAGTGGGAAAAAAACAAGCTAAGGTAAAGGAAGAAGGAAAATTGACAAGAGATCTATTCCAGACACACCATTTGTTATATAATCTTTAAGAGGTAGGGAAACATGTCAAAGGATGACCAGAATTTGTAAACTCTCATCATGATGTCCCATCTTGATTTGGATGAAGTTAAAAAGAATTTAATCCTCAGAAAAATTATACTTTGATCTAGATTTTGAATGTCTGCCAGTCCTATTTGATTACCTTTCCAGCAAATATCTAGGATTTTACACATTTACTATAATTCTGTTTATTTTTTTGGTAAGTAATTGCAGTGAGATTAAACAATAAGTACAGCATCAAATTCATTCTTAAACTCTGAAGATGGCTTTCTCAACTGAACCAATATCAGCTATTGGAGCTCTATAATTATTTGTTGGATGGGGGAGGGTGGGGGTAGACTTTCCTATAGCAGCCCCTGAGTTGTGGCAACAAAAATGTTTCTAGATATTGCCAGATACTCCCTAGTAGTCAAACTTACCATAGTTGAAAATCACTGGACTGATAGAAAAGCCAACTTTCATTTCTCTTATTTGTTTCATTTTTCAATTGCATTTAAACCAAGCTATGATACTTGGCTAATATCCTCTATTTCTCCATACTCTGGTTTGATTGACTTTGGAAGCTCCCTTCTTCCAAAATTTTGCAAAAATTAAGGATCTAATAAGAATTGACATTTCTCAGAGGCCAAGTATAGAGTTGCCATATGATCCTGAAACCATGTTTTCAGTTATATACTTGGAAGATATGAAAGCAGGGATATGAATGGACATTTGCACACTGGTATTTATGGTTGCATTATTCATGATTTGCAATGGAGGGAGGTGGTCTAGAGTTACATCGACTGATGAACGGAAAAGTGATCTGTGGTGTATACACACAAAGGACTATTGAGTGGCTGCAAGGAAAGAAGTTGAGGCATGCATCTGGGTGAATGAAACTTGAAGACCTTATATTGAGTGAAATAAGCCAGAAATGAAAAGACAAATATTGTGAGGCCTTGCTAATATGGACTAACTATAATGTGCTAACTCTGAGAACTGAATATGAGAACATAGGTTATCAGAGGTTAGAACATGGACAGAGATTGAGCAATCAATGATTAAGGAGTACAGAATATTCAATAAGGCTTATTGTAAGGCTCCTAGATTGTAAGCTCTTACAGAAGTCACATCTATTCCTGAGTTTTAACTGTTATTTCTAAATTCTGAGATGCAGAGCTCTGAGTATAGCCTGGCCATTCCCTGAAACTTCGGGTATCTGTGTGACACCTGAGACTCAGAGTTAGAGCCCTGCAACTATGAAAGTCAGCATCACCCCTTCAGCAAATGTTAAAGAAGCTGAAAAAGAGACTTGAATTAGAGATATGAATGAAGCTGATCTGGGTACAACCAAAGTAAATGAAACTACAGGGTAAAGGATGATATTGACTGTGTTTTAAAACTCCAACTTCTGTGTGAGACCAAAGGAAGAGATATTTATTTGGTACAAAATTTATATTTTCTGTAACACGCTATATAACTTAAACTGTATGGTTGGTTTATCCAAATGTAATTACATGGAATCTTGAAAAGGGGTTGAAATCTTGTTATTTTGTATAGGTTCATTTAATAAAGCCTGGTACATTCCAGACTAATTTAGGCAGAAAATAAAAAAGTGGTTGCAACGGCCCCTTGAGGCACTAGGGGAAAACGTGGAAATATTAAACTTCCCCACCTGGGTAATTCCTGACATTCTCACAAGAATTAGGGACTACCAATTTAATAAGTCAAGCCCCCTCTATTTTAGGGCTTTCCCTTATGAAATTTATTCCTGCAAAGGAGAAGCTAAGCCTACTTATAATTATGCCTTAGAGTCATCCCCAGAGAACCTCTTTTGCTGTTCAGACGTGGCCTCTCTTTCTAAGCCAACTGCAAATAAACTCAGTACCCTCCACTGCTATATGAGACATGACACTCAGGAATGTAAATCTCCCTGGCAACATGGGACATGACTTCTGGAAATGCACCTGGCCCTAACATCATGGGATTGAGAAAGCCTTCTTGATCAAAATGCCGAAAAGAAATGGAATAAAATAAATAAAGTTTCAGTGGCTAAGAGATTTCAAATAGAGTGGAGAGGTCATTCTGGAGGTTATTCTTATGCATTATGGTCATTCTGGAGGTTATTCTTATGCATTATATAGATACTCCTTTTTCGTTTCTAATGTATTAGAATAGCTAGAAGGAAATACCTGAAACTGTTGAACTGTAATCCAAGATCCTTGATTTTTGAAGGTGATTGTATAACTATATAACTTTTATGGTGTGGCCATATGATTATAAAAACCTTATGACTGATACTCCCATTATCCAGTGTATGGGCAGATGATTAAGGAAATAAAGAAAAAAAAAGATAAATAAATAATAGGGGGGATAGGGTTATGGGATATTTTGGATGTTCTTTTTTATTTTTATTTTTGGAGTAATGACAGTGTTCTAAAATTGTGGTGATGAATGCACAACTATATGTTCATACTGTGAACCATTGATTGTATACTTTGGATAATTATGTGGTATGTGAATTTAGCTCAATAAGATTGCATTTAAAAAGGAAAACTTAAGGAGATATCAACAACAACAAAAAGAATTAATATTCCTGACTTCCTGTCAGGCACCATTCTCCATTAGGTGGCTCCTTCATACTTATCTGTGCAATGGTAATTTTATGTTTATAATAAATTCAAAGCCCTGAGAAATTCTCAAGTTTCATCTGAATAGCCAAAAGAAAATAAAGTTTCATTAGATATGGCTTTAAGGTTAACTATATTCTATTCAACTTAGATTCTTTAAAAATTGGAATTGCACGCATATGAGAACTCCTCCCATTCCTTGAGGAGGTCATAATGCAAAGGCAATTTTAACAAAACCCTCCAAGTCTTCCCAAATTATTGAATGGCCTTAAGATATCAGATCAAGTTAGGTTGGGATTGCTATTTATAGTCCATTTTATTATATTGCACATAACACAATCTAGAAGACATTTTCAAAACCTGGAACCCCTCCCCCACATCTCTGTGTTATCTTCAGAAAGTAATTACAACTTAGAACATGCATTTCCTTGGACTCTGAAAATATATTAAAGAAGAACTGTAGCTGGAAGTGCAAGACTAGTCTGCACACCTCTGATTGGGATTTTGGGCTTCATGTGATAGATTTGAGTTAGTAGCATCCCTCAGTTCCCTGATGGAGCCCTCAGAAATTCCTAATAAATCTAAACATTTGACTAGAATCTGCCAGTTATCATCATCTCAGATGTCTGCTTCATTCTGATTAGACCATCTACTCATTGAACATGATATGTACTAGGGAGAGAAAAAAAAACAAAGAAACTAATTTTAGGGGTTAAAAATTGTTATTGTTTAGGAGAAATAAAAATCAAATACTAGGGGTGCAAGGGTAATTCAGTGGTAGAATTCTCACCTGCCAGGCAGGAGACCCAGATTTGATTCCCGTCCCATGCACACCCAAACAAATATGCAAACAAGTGAACCAAAGAAACAAAAATTCAGTGAATGATGCTACAATAAGAGTATACTCACTTGGAAAAAGAATGAAATGTGACCCCTGCCAGATAACATACAAAAAAAATTTCAAATAGTAAGTTTATTGTGAATAGGTACGTATATATCCTGGTAGTAAAAAATCAAAATCAAGTCAAATTATTGGTATTAGTAAAATAGGTTCTATTATTAGATTCTGTTATCAACATTGGATGTCTTTCCTGACAGAATTGTAATGACTGATTCGCTCTAACTTTTAGTGTTTCTAAATAATTAATAGGATAGAAAATGGTGGGGAAAGAAGTGTTGGGGATGCTATACATAGAACTGTAAAGGGGTCAGGGGGTGTTCTAGTTGGCTAGCTGCCGGAATGCAATATACCAGAGACAGGATGGCTTTTAAAAAGGGGAATTCAATAAGTTGCTAGTTTATAGTTCTAAGGCCGAGAAAATGTCCCAATTACAACAAGTCTATAGAAATGTCTAATCAAAGGCATCCAGGGAAAGATACCTTGGTTCAAGAAGGCCAACGAAATTCAGGGTCTCTCTCTCAAGTAAGAAGGCACATGGCGAACCAAGTCAGGGTTCCTCTCTCATCTGGAAGGGCACATGGTGAACATGGTGTCATCTGCTAGCTTCTTCTCTTGGCTTCCTGTTTCATGAAGCTCTCTGGGAGGTGTTTTCCTTCTTCATCTCCAAAGGTTGCTGGCTGGTGGATTCTGCTTTTCATGGCTATGTTGTTCTGTTCTCTCTGAATCTCTCTATTCTCCAAAATGTTTCCTCTTTTATAGGACTCCAGAAACTTATCAAGACCCACCCTCATGGTTGGAGACATGTCGTCACCTAATCTAGTTTAACAACCACTCTCGATTGAATCACATCTCCAGGGAGATGATCTGATTACAGTTTCAAACATACAGGATTGAATAGGGATTATTCTGCCTTTATAAAATGGGATTTAGATTAAAACATGGCTTTTCTAGGGGACATACATCCTTTCAAACCAGCACAGGGGGTGTATCTAGTATGTGACATTTTGGCAGAAACCAATGCAAAGTGAACGGGCCAGCCATGACAAGATCTATAGAGCTGACGTCTTCCTGAGCGGAGCTATAAAGGGAGTTGTGAGCTACTGGTCCTCACAGCCTACCCTGGCAACACCAATAGTGGAGCTTCCATGCCCTGGAGCTGAAATTAGAATGCCCTCTGTCGCGTATAGAAGCTTTGTAACACGTAGTTGAATTGGAGGGGGATAAAGATGGAATGGGAGCATCCCTCAGTTTTAATGCCACAATTCTTCTAATTCTTTGTGTACCCTCTTCAGTTTCCAGAAGCAATAAATGATGCTTCTTGAGAAATTTTGTCCAGTTTTATTGACTGTTTTCTGATGAAAGGATTTGTCAAGCTCCATGCATGGCCATTATGGAAAATTCTGATTTGTTTTAATATAGGTATAATTAAGGTATCTAAAATCAAAATATCAGAATGACTTTGGTGACCTGTAAGGTCCTCTTAATTCTTGTTTGTTTATGATTCCCTGAAACATAATCACCCCTTCCTTCCAAGGCTTTTAACTTCTTTTACCTACCTCAATGTCTCTTCCACAAGGAAACTGATCACAGAAATGGATTAGATTACTTTTTGGTTAATGTTTCACTTAAATTGGCCGAAAATATTTAGTTTTTTAAAAAATACAAATAAATATAAACATACTAAAATGTTTTCCCTCCTGGGCATTCCCCCTAATTTTTCTCTCCCAGAACATTATACAATTAATTGATTATGAATTGTAGTTTCCATTCATTCTTCCAGTGAAACTAACTTTAACTATACAAATAATCATATTCAAATAGTTAAAAGAAGACTATCAAAAATTTGTGTCTCAAAGATCAACTGGTACCCTTAACATATGCACATAAAATGGCACCATCAAAGAGAAAGTGGCATGACAGAATTCAGCAAATTTACAACTGTTGTCTTTTCAACTAGATATTTTTGTCATTTCTTTTCTCTTCCCACATCCCTGAATCTTTTCTTCCACCTCAGTATTTTCCTGTTTTCTATGAATGGATTATTTATTATACCTATCCTAGGTTTCCATTTCATCTAAGGCATCATATTCTGACAAGTATGCCATAATGTACAAGAATTATTCTAATTCTAAATTATTTTGAATACTGAGTTTCAAAATTAAGGTACCTACACAAAATTTATGATTTATAAAGTTTTTAGAAACAACCTAAAGTAAGTCATCCAAAGGGAAATTAATAAGCTAATAACTTCTAAAATTCAGTTTATAGGTAGGTAAAATAAAAATAAATTTGGGGGGTTGAATGTAGTTAGGAGAGCATGTGCTATCCTATTTAGAACTCAGCGCTTGTAATATTCTGAGTAATGGATGATATGGTTGACCTAAAAATCAGCAGCTCATTATCTGGCAGACAGCCAAAGGAATATTGACATATTAAGCAGTCCCTGAAAAGTATATAAGAGGTAGGAATTAATTATCCTAAAATAGATAATTGTTTCTTTCCATTCAGGGCATGAACCTATTTTTGATAACTGTTATTAATTAATTAGGGGGAAAATCCATATTTTAGGTCTCTAGAAACCTTCCTTGAATGCACTGTGGTTGAAAAAAAATGGAAATATATCCTCTTAGTATTCTAAAACATTCCAAAATGTATGGGTTTCATATGGTTTGCTGCCTGATCTTGACTGTGTACTGATGTTTTATTATTTTTGTAATCTGAAGTTTAACTATTTATTTTAACTTGGGTCATTAGAGATGCCCAAATCCACACTATGAAAGGAATATATATCATTAACAATACAGTTTATTTAAACCTAACATACAATTATTCCACTAGACATTGGGTTCACTAGAGCCTTTGCATTAGAGCCTGGAAGACTTAAAAGAACTATACTTTTTTTTTTTTAATCAAATCTGGGTTTCTCTTTTCCTTATTCAGATACTTGGTTTCCTTTCAGCTCTACACAAGCTTATGTAAGGGTGAATGTTTTCGTATGGCAGCACCATTATTATTGGTGAATGAGAATGATCACACTTGACATCTTCAATGTCTTGGTCTTCAGTCTTTGATCAAGTGAATTCAAGAAGTTGCTGCCTTCCATAGTCTCCCCAAAGCACATACTGTCAGTTCTTTACAGTTTGTCTATGCTGGGCTGCAGTTCTGCCTTTTCTTCACTGCTGCCTCACTTTGGTGTCATACAATATTTACTATGATCTGTACCTTCAGTGTTTTCTAGAATCTGCTGTAATAGCAAAGCTAAGGAATATTCTTTTTATTTTCCTTTTTCTCCATAATTTTTTTAAAAGGGAATATATACAAAATTGTTTTTTTTAAAGTAAATATAAATTACCCACTGAAAGACTCATACACCCTGTGATTTCTTATTCAACTATGTTGGCTGCAGAGTAAGTTTTACTGTCCCATCATTTCATGCCTTGATGTGTGGGTAACAGTTTGTGGAACTAAAATGCAGATCTCATTTAAATTTTGTTTTGAATAGAAAGCCCATAAACAACTAGAGAATTGATTTGGAATGGGGTGATCAAGGGTCAGAAATACCCCTGATGTTTGTAAAGAATCTGTGATTTATTAAAACATTTTGTGATTGTTCCTCTTGAAACATGCTTGTGATTAGAACAGAGAATTAGCTTTACCTAAACATCTAATACCTTCACTCATTATGTTTATTACACCAGCCTGTAAACTGTCTCCACGTTTGGCAGACAACAAAACCTATCAAAATGTTTCACAAATATTTATATAAATGAAGGCATCTTTAAGTTGTACTAGTATATTCAACTGATTATTTCTTTAGCAAAGAAGAAAACTTTGAAAAGCACAGAGTGGATCATCTTTAAGGAGAATTCAGGAATATTGATGATCCAAGCCCACAAAAATTTAAGTGGAGTAGATAATTCTTCACTGACCATTGATTGACATGATTCTTAAAGCCAGAGTTCTAGATAAATCTAAGCAATGCCCACAGGAGAGATTATTCCACAGCTGGGGCAAGGGAATATTCAAGGCCATTTTTTTATTGTATATTAACTTTCCTATTTCTGCCATTGAGACTGTATTCTCTTTGGCACCCAAACTTGAAATTTGAAATGTTTTGCTAATTCCTCTAGTTCATTACCTGTATTTAGTTAGATGAAAAACTCTGCACATGACTCTGATTGTTTCATTCTTAATGTCACTAATCTGATGAAAATTGTGATCCTCCAGTGACCTCTGAAATGCTTTTACTCACTCAAGCCTCATTTCCTTCCAACCCATCTTTTCTACATGTTATACAAATCTTTAAATCTTCTCCTCTTTGGATTAAAAAAAAAGCTAATTTAATACTTCCAAAGCTGTGAATTACTTTCTGTTTCCTAATATCATTCTAAATTTCTGACCTAGTTCCCAATAATTAGAATAATCTGATTTTACACTACCTATTCTGTCAAGCCTACCACTCTGACATATTTATCTAACCTCATATTATTTTCCTCTTTCTGACACTGAAATAGTCTCCTACTTCCATGAGATTTGCATGCAGTTTTATCCTTAAATGGAAAGGCATGCACGCACATGTTGTATGTATGTATGTGTGTGTGTGTATTCATCTCTTTACCAAATCAAACCTTGGGTATTAAAAGTATAGCACAAAGTTCTATGCTTTCTAAAAGTTAGAGGAAACCATCCACAAGACTGCCTTTACTTCTGACACCAACTCCACATTGGGGTTCCCCATGACTACACTTGGGGTCAGTGATTCCATAGAAGGACTATGGAATCTTTGCTGTACCATTCCCATGAATGAGTTAGTAGCTCAACTTTTATGAATAATCATCTCCTCTGAAAACCCATAGCATTTTTAGTATAGAACACAATTTAGTTATTGATTAATAAATTATATATTTTATTATATATTTTATTGATGCTTTCTTATCATGTTATTTAGTCTTGTTATCCAATTTGGAGATCCAGCTAACAGAAATATTTGATTACTACTACCTAGTTACTTATCTTTAAGTTTCTGATATAATTAATGTAGATTTGATTTGTTGAATATACACTAATTCTCCCATTTCCATTTGGAAATGATTCTTTGAATCATTTGAGTGTCAGATATATCTATCCAAATTTAATAATATATTTTGAAGCTACTAAGTTGCGTTTGGATCTTTCTTTTGTGTTTCCAAATAATGCATCTAATAGTCAACTCTGTCAAACCAAAAAGAGAGAACTGTTACCTTTATTCTATTGTTTCAAGGACCTTTTGTGAACATCTAGGAAAGCCTGAATGAATAATTATTAAACAGCAATGCTGCCATTTACGCAAGACCCTTTGAAGGAGAAGTCTGAAAAGAAAAGTGGGTATTAATAGGCACGGTAATACTGTGTAAATGTGCTAATATTATCACAGCCTATCTACCAGCTGAACATTCTTGGATGATGTTTACCTGCTCCTCTCCAGTGATGCATGGTTTTCTCCTTGTGTCATGCAGAGTTAGCTGCCAGACACTGCAATTGGGGAATCAAGCTGAGGTTCTTTATCTGTTATTTGCACTTCTGCCTTGATTCTTTCAATATCTTTTATTTATTTTTATGGAATAATTAGCACAATTATCAGAAAAAATTTGGGGTGTTGTTAAATGTGAATTTGAAACCCTGTATTTAACCTTATAACCATATAGTTACCCTCCCAAAAGAAAGCAAAGTGAATCTTGCTTTTCAACTTAAGTTTTTTATGATATCTTTAAAAGCAAAAAATAGATTTCGCAGTATGAGCTTAATTAAAGTAAATAGAGAGTTTAAAAGATGGAAGAAGCATGTTGCTTCTTAATTGTGCTATTGACCACAAATAATGACTCTTTCCAACACACCCCATATAATACGATCTGCATTGGCTATATATATTTCAGTGCAAGTTCATTAAAGAGAAAGTATCCTCCTCCACTGTTTATTTCAGAACTAATGTCATAATCTGTGGGTGAAAATGACCTGTGTGCTACAATTTAAGATTTTATAAGTCTCTGGTTGGAGCTATAAGAGAAGTAAATCAATTAAACCACACTTTTTCATTTAACTTGAGGCCATTCTTAGGTGACTTCCAATATTGCCTTAGAAGATAATCTGAAGAAGAAATTATTTTATAGTTAGGTGCTTGATTTACATTTTTTATGGTAAATTTTGGTTAATGGTAGAAAACTTGGTTGAAAGAATAAAAATGAGAATGGACAGTGTTAGAAAAGACTGAATTTAGACTAAGAAGTTGTTCAAAAAGCAATAGAAGACTTTCAAAAAATAGACTCTTCGATGTCATTAAGAACAGAAGTGAAAAAATAAACAATGGCTATTGAACTTAGATGGAATTTAGTCCATTGGAGCAATTATTCCAGATAAGTCAAAATCATTTCAAGTTACCCTAGTTACAGCATTCACTAACACCCCTCTATCCTGCTCTTACAAAAGACATTTTAAGGAACAAAACTATTTCCAAATGTTATGCTCAGTAATGACTAACATGGTGAAACCCATCCTTTTCACTCTGCCTTTGGGAGATGAATCATAGCGGAGTTTGGGAGCAGCTTGAGTAGAAGACAAAAAGTGTCTTAGTATAGTGCCAGACTTTGGGTAAGGAATTAAAAGTAAGGTATAGAGTGTACACTAGATATACTCTAGAGTGTATCAGGCACTTACACTTTGATATTTCCTCCCGATGTGCTGTAAAAAGCCAGGTGATCCACAAGTCCACTTTTGGAAAGAAACAGCAAAATCACGAGAGGGAGCATGACAGGATTGTTGATATCACAGCCAAAGCCTTATAAGCAATACCAACTATGACTAAATCAGGTATTTATTTAACATATATGCATTACCTGTCTTCTTACTTCAGGCCCTGTGATGACAGTCTATTGGGAAGATCAACAAGCAAGCCAGTGATTACCCTATAGGACAATGCTTGCTTGACTCACACACACATGCACATGTGCATGCACATGCACACACACACACACACACACACACACACACACACACACATACAAGTACTAAAAGGAGCAGGGAAGAGGCTTTAGGTCAAGTAGCACCCAAGAGAAACTACATCTGCATGATCCATTTCCTGAAAGATGGTCAAGCATTAGCCTGTCCGTTTCATCACTATGACTAGAGCAATGACAATTTGGAATTAAACTTCTCATTTTAAAGTTTAGCTCCAGTTTTCCCTAAATCACCACCATTATTCTAATAAGCCCATTTTTGTGTTTTTATGTCAACATTCTATATGATGGAAATTTTAGTGAAAGAATTGGAGTGGACGTCTTGGCATGTTTTGGGGGATTTATAATGAATTTAATACTCATGAAGATTCATAAAGAAATTATAAAGAGCAGGTAAGATATATAACATCATGTTTTTATACCTTTGCTATTTAGTGGAAATTCATTTGAAAGATCACATGTTCATGATTCAAGATCACACTGGGTTATCACTTACTTTGAAAAAAAGTGCTGTTGTTTTTAAATTTTCCATGATCATATGAAACATTCAACCAAACTAATTTTATAATGAGTCATTTATAACTATTTCCAGGAAAAGCAATCTGGAGTAGCAACTATTTTTCATAATATAGAAAATGTAATCAATGATCAGAATACAAAAGGCTTATCCACTTGGAGGATGAAGTATTTTAGCATAGATACTAAAATGGTTCGTTTTTCCCTCAATGCAGTCAGGGTACAAAATAAATCCTTCATCTAAAGAAGAACATAAGAACACAAAATTATTGCTTCAAAAGATACAAAGCCTTAAACCTGTTTCCCAAGATGTGATTCCAAAGTGCAGCAGGAGGCCTGTTGTTTTGGAATATGAAAGGGAGATATAACCGATGGTTCTGATTAAAGATCATTTCAAATTGTATGGAGTTTTGTTTGGACTCAGCCTGCCATGAAACTGTTTAAATCAAGTCCTCTACCCATATTATTCCAATTGCCAAAAACATCAAAACAGCAACAAAGGAAAAGCTAACCTTGAATTTTCAGCTTGTATTTCAGCCCTTGTAAACAAGTTACCATGGAGATGATACCCAAGTGAGCTACAGACTTGACTCAAACCTGCCACTGTGTGTAGACCAACAACACAATAAAACATGGCATCACTGCTATTCTTGACAAAACCATGTGTGTCCTGTGGTACTTAAAAGTTCCTCTGCAGAATGCCATGCAAAAGCTTAAAATGTGCCCAAATTGTCATGGATTTCCTTAAAAGGCAGCAAAATCAAGAAGTATAAAATGAGAATTACATTATTTGAATATTATAGATTCAGCAACAATCTTATGACTATAGTGATGTGAACCTTTTAAGGAAAATGCAGGTGTAGGGGATATCTTGACTATAGCTTTAAATTATTTTCTTGCAGCAAATCATTTCCAAGAAGGCTAAGTTGTCTGAGCAAAGAAGCAAAATAAGCCCTACCATTATGAACCACCATCATTTCTATTCTAGTATGTATACAGGCTGCAAATGTATAGAACCCCCTAGCAAAAGTAAAGAACAACTACAAATTTTAATGGCTTAAGTTTCATTTTGAAAAAAAATCAGAAGACACTGAAAATAGCATCCCTGTAACCAGGAAGTATCTGTAAATATTTTTGCCTTTTCTATTTTTTTTTCTATTTCAATTGCCTATGCATTAATAGATATGTGATTTAGATTATAAATTTATAAGAAGTGCAAGCCTTCTTGCACTATTTTTTGTTTTTATTAATATTAAAAACTCAAATATCTACATTCTGTAGAATTTGCAGCCTCTATGTTTAAGGTATTCAGTTATGTTAATTTTTCTTCTTTTTCTTAACATCAAAATATATAAATATTTTTCTAATAGATATTAGAAAAAACATCTATTAGTAGAAAAATGACAAATCCATTCTATGGAATGCAATGAAGCAACTCAAAAATTTTCAGTAGATCTATATATACCATTATATTCCAAGATATAAGTACATATATTTAAATATATTTTATATTTATAATTATATATTTTTTATTTCAAGGTGTGATTTTGAGTGAGAAAATAGGTTTCAGAATGATACAAACGTGATTATAATACTTAGCTAAAAACATTAAAAAGTTAAAAAATACAATACTGATTCAGTGCATAGGGGTATAAAAACACATAGAAAAAGATATGGAAGATTTATACACTAAATCCCAAACTAACAAAATTAATGCTTATTTTTGGGTGCAGCAGAGAGAAGAGAAATGTTGGCAGAGGAACACTAGAAAGAAGTGATTTGGGGACATATTAAATTGCCAAAGAATCTTTGGCCTTATATATAATGCTTTATTATTTTTTGTACAATTAGAATTTATTAAGATATTACTTAAGGAATTAATTTCAGAGTTAAAATGAATCCGTGAAAGCTATTTGAAAAAATCTCAATCCTTCCTGTCGAATTGTATCATTTAAAAATATATATATATGAGATTTTAATGTTGAATGATGATGCTATATTTTATTGTAATGAAATTTAGCACTTTCCACACTGTTGTTCAAAATGTGGTCTTCAGTTTTATACAATCACCATTTTATTAGAATTGCAGAACCCTAGTTCCCAGTGTAGACCTGCTTACTCAGAAGCTACATTTTAATAAAAATCCCAGATGATTCATAGCTACAGAGAGGGAGCTCTCTCTGGCATGAGATTGGCTTACTATACAACCCCAAATAATCATTCTCTCATCATCCCATGCCATGTTTAGTCCTGAAAGCAAAGTTCAACATTTTATTGGTTATATTGATACACCTATATCAGGGACCTAATGAAACAATACTGGTTTCTTCTGTTTGTAGTCTTTTCACAAGAAAAATAGATACTATCGTATCTATTCTTTATTCTGTGATACAAGCAATTAAAATGACTTGAATGGGGGTTGGAGGCCCACAAAACTGGATATATCTCTAGCAACCACTGATCATTATTAAATGCACATTGAGCAGAAGTGCTCCTTGGAGTACTCTGTGAAGTGCTAAATCACTCCTCTGAAATGTCTTTGCATCAGTGCAAGGTCACTGATGGTTTTGTCCTACTTAAGGTCCCAGTGAACATGTGGGCAAGAGAAAGTGCTTTGAAATTAAACATTAATCAGAAACCTGGTCCACTTCACTATTCTTAACTAAGTCTTTAGTTTTATAGATCAGGGTTCCTCCAACTTGGCACTATTGACATTTGGACCAGATAATTGTTGTGTGGGCTGCCTGCACATTGTGTGATGTTCACTAACATCCCTGGCCCCATCCAATAGATCCCAGTTGGGAATTGAATCATGGCCCCTACAAAGGGCATGATAAGGTGCCAGGGGCTTGTCCTGTGGGTATGGAACCATTTGTAAATAGGACTTTTGAAGATGTTATTTCAGTTAAAGTGTGGCATGACTGGGCTTTAATCCACATTACTGGGAGCCTTTATAAACAGAATGAAATTCAAACAGAGTAAGGGAGAAGTCACAGGGAGCAGCAGGAGCTGCAAGTGAACAGAATAAGAAGGAGAAATATGTTGCCATGTGCACTGCCATGTAACAGAAAAGCCAAGGAACCTTAGGGATCACTGGCCAATGAGAAGGTTCTTGCCCTGAGAGGAAGCAAGGCTTCTAGCCTCTGAAACTGGAAGCCAATTCATTCCTGTTGTTAAAGCATCCCACTGTATGGTATTTATTTTAGCAGCAGAGAAACTAAAACAATTCCCAAAGTTCTATTCCCAATTCCCACCAAATTATGAAAGCCAAAAAAGTCCCCAGACCTTGCATATATCCCCTTTGGGGCAAAAAACTCACAAACAAAACAGTAGAACAGAGCAAAACAAAAACCTGATTGAAAACAACTGTCATAGATAAATGTTATATCATCTTCTGTCCTATTGATATCACCAGGTTTTACATCCGTATCTCAGAATTGACTTTCCTATTTTAGAGAAAAAGAATCTGAAACAAGCTATCTTAAGTAACTTGTATTTTTAAAAAATCAGTACCTTCCAATCACTATCTGATTTCATTTAATTCATGTTACCCCTAAACTACTTCTGTCATCACATATTCATTCATTATACCTGGTTCCATATATTTCTGCATACTATCCTCTCATTTCCCATTTATTATTTTGCCCATATTATACTTCATGTCCTCCTCTCTTTTCTTAGTGTATACTCATTTATATTTTCTAATGCAATCTTATTTATTTTTACCAGTATTGTTGTAGATCTTATGTATGAATCCTTAAAGTGGCATTTTTGGAAACAGTAATATCTGCCTCTACCAACAAACAGAGCAAAGAATGACATCCCAGTAACATTGGAGATGAAAACAGGAGACGTAGGTGCAAACCAAACTCCCTTAGTATACAATGAAATCAGTCTATCTGAAAAGGATTAAAAATAATAAGTTTCAGGACAATTTCAAATACTGTTTCACACTTTTGAATTAAAGATAATAGAGTGAGAAATGGAATATCTACTCAAGAAGGTACCAAATTCTTCTGTTAGGCTTGCCACATTTCCTTCTGCAAAATAAAGTGCATAAAGCAAGCATTTTTATAGGTTATCGGCAGCATTAATGTGAAAAGTATAAGCTTTATTGCAAACCATTTGAGATGCAAGAAAGCTCTTTCCGCCACAGAAATTGGATGACCATGTGGGCTGACAGCTCCCTTGTGTTATAAAAGAATGCAAACAATATTTTTTCACCCCAAACAAAATTGGTTAAAATTACATTTTCCCAAGTCATATGGAAATGCACTAATTTGTAACTTTCTAAAGCCAACACATTTATGCTTCAGAGATACATAATTTAGTAACAAACAGCAGACTGAATTTTGATCAGGTTTTAAAAATGGGTACAATAGCCTTCTCAGACTTCAAATGAGCTTAGAAAACTCTTGGTATTCTCTGTCTCATGAAATTGTAAAGGCAACATTCCCTTGAAGTTCTTTAGCAAAATCTGGTGAGAAAAAGTGAAAAGGTCTCGCATATTTGTTTAATACGTAAAGGCTGCAATGATTAAAAGAGTCTTCAGACTTAATAGCAAGCATTTTTCTTTAAAGGCAATCATTCTTCAAGAACCTGAAGGAAAACTACATTATTGTGATTTTCTTTTTGGAATTGATGCTATATTATATAAGGTAGGTACGGCAAAGCATGATAACATGCAGTTCTGATAGGAAAAAAAACCTTAATGGAAATTTCTTTTCTCATTTTTTTCGAAGAAAAAGATCACCTGGATTCTCCGCATTAAAAAAAGACTAATATATACATAATGTGTTAGTCCTAACAGCAAAATTTACATGTAGATTTTTACAACAAAGGCATCAGTGATAGAGTTTTCTATCTTCTTTCTAATGATGTTATAGTTCATAAACAGATTGACTAGGGAGGGATCAACCATCCCATAAGCCTGCTTCTATTATCATTGACATGATTCAAACAATCAAAAGTAATAAAGCAATTACTTGAGATTATTTCTATTTTCACTGTGCACCTGCTTTCTCTGTTCTTTTTCTTTATTAATTCTGTTTATCTTTCAATGTACCTCATACTGAAAGATAATGGAAGATTTGGACATAATTCATCATTTTAAATTAACTTGATCACTTTATTTTCTTAAGTTGTACAAAAAAGTAGTAGTCAAAAAGAGTAAAATCATACTCTATGCAATCATATATTTTATATTTAGATGTTACACATCCCAGTGGTTTATTTCCCCAAGTAAAAAGAAAAACTACTAAATTGAGCAAATCCTGTAAAAAATTTTTTCATTATTGCTCTTGAAACTTCAGTATGTTATGTGCTGTTTCATTTAATTATGAACAGGTGAGGAGCAATTGCAGCGATCTCGCGTGAACTACCTTCCAGGTATACGCCCTGATTCTCATTTTGAGTGTATAAACCTATTTAATGACAGGATTGTTATATTGATTAATTGTGCTTATTAGTCAGGAACTGAGTAGAAAGTTTTATTTGCATATGTTTTCATAAAGCCAATTGGAAGTTCTGAGAAACTGACAGAAGTGGACCAGCCTCGAAATGGAAAGAAATTCTGTACATGGGGCATATTGGCTTCAGAATATCTATCCAGTATTCCCCATTTACATAACCAGCACACCAAAAACACCATGTTCAATATATTTCTAGTGACTGCCAAAGGCAAAATTGAAAATTCATTCAACCTCTATCATCAGCTATATATTTTTGTAATTATATGTTTTCTGCCCATGGTATTGACATGGAATTACATGTCCAAAAACATCTAGAACGTATATAGTGCATTTACTGTCAGTAATTTAGAAAGTTTCCTGAATGATGTCATCTATTCTCACAATAACACTATCAATCATATTTCATTTAGTTACAAGTGACAGAAACCACCTGAAAAATGACGTAAGCAAAGATGAGGAGTTACTGGTTCCCCTGAAAAACCAAAGGATAGAGCTGACTTTAGGCCTAGCTAGATCCATGTTTTCAAATGTCATCAGAAGTCTACCTCTCTCTATAACTCAGTTATCTTTTTAAAAAGCTCGTACCATTTTGGTTCTGTTCTAACAGAGGTTTAATAGCAACCAACTCCTGTTCTAACACAGGTTCAATAGCAACCAACTCTAAGTTTAAATCTGGTAGACTAAAGAACACGTCTTTCCTGGTTGCTTAATTAAATAAATAATAAATAAATAAATAAATAAATAACCTGGGATTGGTTCTAATTGGTCTCTAATAGGCTGCATGCCAACCCATGACTTTTAAAAAGTGATTCTCAGTGGGGGTCGGGGAGCAATTTTGTCCCCCAGAGGACATTGGGCAATGTCAGGAGACATTTTGGTTTTCACAACTTGGGAGCAAGGGGTGCAGCTGGCCTCTGATGGAGAGAGGCCATGGCTGCCGCTCAATGACCTACAATGCCCAGGACAGCTGCCCACAGGAGAGAATTATCTGGCCCACAACGTCAGTAGTGCAGAGGTTGGAAACCCTGCTGTAGAAATTTAAACAGATCCACTGATCCACAAATGTCTCTTGAGAAGTGGGAATGAGAGAGGCTTACCGGAGAAAACCTTGGTGTTATCATTAGAAAAAAAAAGAGACAATAAGTGCTAAACAGGCAGCAACTCACGTCAACCTGAGGAAATATGTTTTATCTTTAGGCTATGAATAGGAAAATGAAAAATTATGTAAAACTCAAACTTTTTACTGAATTTTTACCTTAAATATAATTGGTAAGGTTAATTTTTCTGGGTTTTCTAACTTGTAATATGTCCTTGCTCTTGGTATGGTATCCTGGTAGTAGTTAAATAATTTACATTGTGCTGAGTTAGCATAGAATTGAGTCAAAATGTCTTCATTGTTAAATTAGCTGGCATTCTGAGTTTCATGTTTGGAATAAAATCGAAAACAGTTTTTAATTATCCTATCAGCTATTCACTGTCATGTCAAATCTTTTAGCTGAACATATTTTATAATCAGAAGGAAAAAAAGTCTACTCAAGTGGAAAATTCTGGGTGTCTTCTTCCTCATTTTCTTTTTGCAACCTGAGGATGGCACTAATTTGCTTTGGTTTTATAGAGTAAATTGAACAATGGTAATAAAATAGGTTATTGGGGTCAATAAGGGCGAGAAAATGTACAGCACTTCGGGTGCATTTGTTTAAAATACTCAAGTAGTCTTTTTATTTATTTATTTATTTTGCATGGTCAGGCACCGGGAATTGAACCCAGGTCTCTGGCATGGCAGGCGAGAATTCTGCAGGTGAGCCACTGTCGCATCACCCTGAGTAGTCTACTTTTACAATTATTATATTTTGACTTGAGATAATGCCATTTGAATATTTTAAGAAATAGGTGGATTTTTTCATTCTACAGATTCCAGGTACATAAACAATTATTTAAAGATTTTAGTTAAGGAGAAAAATAAGAGAAATGTTCAAGATTGTTTGAACTGTTTCTTCTATGTATATGTGCTGCAAAAAAATCCTTGCGCAGTTCTATGTAGCAGAAAGATTTGATCCCAACAATCGGGAGCAAAAGCAGAGAGAACACCCCTGCCAACAGTAAATGTTAAATTACCATGTGTTTTATGGTTAGATATGTGCGCACATATATGTATGCTCACATCTGACCATCAATCAGACCCTCAAGCTCGCCTACAAGAAAGTTCAAAGAGTGCGTCTCACAGGAGAGGAAATGCATTTAAATTACTGCAGCCATAAAATAAACGGACATAACCCAAAGCAACGAGTAATGGAGGGAAAAAATCCTACTGGGGTTCTGTCTCTCCTTCAGGAGAGATTTTTGCCTTTCTGTTTTTATTTCTTGTCAGTGATCCTGGGTGTGTTTAAAATAACAAAATGCATTCATTATGCCCCAGATCCTAACTGCTGTAGACCATCTTGTACATTCCTCAAGAAAAAAGAAAATGCAGACTTCTGGAACAGAGAGCAGATTTAGAAGCAAAATGTCAGCCCCTGTGGATGTTTGGTGGCTTAAAAAAAAAACACCAAGAATTTTTCTCTATTGCATTATTCCTGAAAAGCAGCTTAATTCCTCTGTTATGATTAAAATTGATTGATTGAATTGATCTGTAATGCATCCTGTTTCCCTAGTTTACAAAGATGCTCAGGAAGAGTAAGGAAGCTGTCTGAACAGCATCCAAGTGCTTAATATATGCTGAGGTCCCACTTAACATTTATTATCTGTTATCGGAGGTAGGAGAAAAGCATGTAAATTATATGGATGTCTGTGATTCAAGGAAAGGGAATGATAAATACTTATGTTTGGAATGTAGACTCTCAGTGATTTTCATTAACTGTTTTCTAAAACATGTCACATCTTTTTTTTTTTTAGACATAATAACTTTGTAAGCTTTTTTCCATTGCAGGGAAGTTAACCTATTTCTACCTTATTCTTCCTAACATTAATGAAAAACTGGGCTGACTCTCTCAAGGCTGTTCAATAAATGGAGTTTGCTGTGAACTTTAGGATGCTTATAAATATGGGATACTTTGAGTCTTTTCATGAGTTTTCTCATAAGGATGTGGAAAATAGAATGACTAGAAGTTATTCCATCAGACTTTGGATGGTTATGAAAATGAGGTGAAGCAATAATGTTCAGTATCTACTGGACATATCTGTTTATGAGGTACAGAATTTATACAGAATCTATCAGTAACTATACCAAAGCTTTAGCAAGCACACAATTTTCAAGATGAGGAAAAAACTGCTAGATTAAAGTAAACTATGGATTTACAAATTGTAGCTTAACCAAACTTGTGGGACATGTCTTCCCTTTAAGGGTGTTAGTGATTCATTGACAATTCTTTTACTATTTCTCTTTGCATTTGTGATATTATTAATCATATGGAGGTCTAAAATAAATTAGAATTAGCAATGAACTTGTAGAGGACAAACATTTCTCAAACTTTCCTTTCAACACGGAGACTCTTTAAGGAGCTGACTTTGATGAGGCATGTATCAGCATAACTGCTTTCCTTTGTTCCAATTGAATAGAACACTCTTGTTAAAGAAGCATCCAGACTTCCATATTTTGGTCTCTGTTACAGCATTCCTATAAACCAGATGTAGATGAAATATAGCCATAAAACCAAAGAAAATAATTACAGTTACTGCAAAAAGAATGTAAATACAATAGCTAACAACTATGAGGTTTTTATGTGCCATTCACTGTCTTAAGCCCATTACAATTGTTACCTGATTTAATTACATGACAACCTATAAAGCAGACAGTCACCATCCTTATTTTACAAATGAGGAAAGTAAGGCTCAATGAGGTTAACAAATTTCCTCATTTACACAATGCTTGCTCTCTCCTCCTGCCCTCTATACAGCAGAATTGACTTGGAACATTGCTTCATTTCCACAGTATTTGCGATTTTATAGGTAAAAGAAAAAAAAGGAAAACCGCTCCAAAGATTTTATTTTTTTATATTACATAGCCTAAGGGCCTCGATTACAGAGACGTGGATATCAAGTTGATGTCATTCTTTTAAACAATTTAATCCTTTCCAATACTCCCCTTCCCATCACGCTCTGAAAGCTACAAATCCAAAATTAAAGTAATCTTCCAACATAAGTGGTAACAAGCTTTCTAAAACCTGCCACTATAAGTGGAAATAAAAGCCATACAATCATTTAGGGTTGTCAGATAAAATATAAGACACCCCGATATATTTGAATTTCAGATAAATAACAGAAAAAAATTTAGTATAAATTTGCCTCATGCAATATTTTGTACAAACATATACTAAAGTATAAGTATAACTTACACTTTAATATAAGAATCCCGTATTATTAATGGCTGTTTAATTGTATTTTAAATTGCTAATCTGGCAACCCTATTTTAAGAGCATTGCAAGTTTACTTTTTTCAGGACATAAATGATCATTATCATTAATATACTCAATCTAATATTAAATACACATTTATGTATTAAGTTAGTAGCATTGTATTATTTAAATAAACTATGTGACAACTTAATTCCATGTAATGCATGAATCCTTTTACCGTCCTTTAATGCTGTTTTCTTGTCTGCCTTTGTTTCTTTCACCCGCAAAGTTACAGCTACTTTTATTATTTACAATAAAATTTTGTGTTTCTTCTAAGCGTAAGACTATTTTCAGCCAAACATTCTCAACTTACTTGATGACCCCATTTTTTAATATTTATTTATTTTCATGTCAGTTCTCCTAAAATTCCTCAACTTTTCCAAGTAGGTTACAGTGTTGAAAAAATCTCACTAGTTACTTCCTCACTTCTTAAAGGAAGATTTAGAAAGACTTGCCTTGCTCTATTTTCCTTCTAGTATGTTGTTAGCAAGGCTTACCCTAGAATCTTGCCTCTATGTCAGTGTTTATATCAGCATTTCACAACAAGCAAGCTGTAAAAGCTAGTGCAGGGAAAGCTAATAAATCATCATATTCTACTGCCTCAACCCATGGATTCATCAAGGATCAATCAACCCGCTGTTTTTCAAAAACCAACATTCACAACTGTCTTAGTTTGCCAGAACTGCTATCAAAAATTGCACACAATGGATTGACTTAAACAATGTGTATGTACTGGTTCATGGTTTTGAGGCTAGAAGAATTCCCAAAGGAGGTGATACTTTTCCTTAAAGTCTGTAGCATTCTGTTGGCAGCAGTACTTGGGTTCCTTGGCTTTCCCATCACATGGTGATGGTCTCTCCTTTCTATTCTGAGTTCCTGCTGACTTCCAATTTCTAGCTCTTCCTGATGGCTTCCTCTTTAAAAGACCTTTAGTAATCTGGATTAAGATCCACCCTGATTCAGCTGGTCACACCTTAACTAGCAATAACTTCTTAGGAAAGTCCTATTTACAATGCATTCATACCCACAGTGATACCAATAAAGATTAAGAATGTGTGTTTGTTGGGGTACATAATTCAACCTACCACAACATCCTTCTCAATACATTGTCCAGAGGATACTACCATTCAAATGTTCATATGCAAAATGACATCCAATTACCCTCTACAAGTTGGAAGGTAATTCCAACAAATAGAACATATCAGGATGGAATATCCAAGGATCATTTTTGTGTTGGAGCTACAGGAATAAAAAAAGAAAGATGATGACAAACTATTTCATTGGGACAAGCCATGTAGCAAATGATTAAAGGGTAATTAAGCCCTAAAACACATGTTGGAGTGGAGGATTTGAATACTTTTAACTGCCAGGAAAAGAAAATCCACATTCAGTGACCCTAAACAATGAGTGAATGTGCATATGTTTTAAAAAAATTGAAGATTGATTGACTCAAAAACTCAATTATGTCAGCCAACATTCAGTTTTGTCCCATTGTTTACTCCCCCGTGTTCAGTTTCCCAATGTGTGTTTCTTTTAATGCAAACTGGAAATCTTCAGAATTGTAAACTGGCTATTGAAATTTCAAGAGGCCCATATAGGCACAACAGTATTCAGTGAAAAAGAGAAGTATTTCTTACTGTTGTGAGTTTAGTGAAGGCATTTCAATATTCTCTCCTTCTATTTTTTTTATATTTTACATTTTATTAGAGTATTTGTAAATTTACAGAGAAATCACCCAGAAAATACACTTCCCATGTAACCCTCTTTACACACATAGTTTTCCTAATTATTAACACATTGCATTAATATGGTGTCTTTGTTACAATTGATGAAACATTTTTTTTTCAATTATGCTAGTTACTAGAGTCCATAATTTACATGATGGTTCACTATGTTGCTCGGTCCTATGTTTTGTTTTATTTTGTTTTTTAAATTTTTTTCTGGTAAAATATATGCAACCTTAAATTTCTCGTCTTAACTACATTCAAATCTATGATTCCATGGTACGAATTGTATTAACAAATGTTTTTTGCTACCATCAGCACCACGCATAGCCAGAACTTTTCCATCACCCAAGCAAACTCTTCATCAGTTAAGCATTAACTCTATATTCCCTACCCCATACCCCCACTCTCCAGCTTATTCTAATGACTTGATATGTGATATCATACAATAGTTGTCTTTTTATGTCTGATTTATTTCACTCAACATGATATCTTCAAGGTTCATCCATGCTGTCAAATGTATAAAATTTCATTCCTGAATAATATCCTGCTGCGTGTGTACACTGCATTTTGTTTATACATTTATCTGTGGATGGACACGTGTTCCTTCCACTTTTTGGCAATTATGATAAAGGTCACCAGGAACATCAGTGTACATATACTTGTTCAAGCCCTCCTCTCAATTCTTTGGGGTATATATTTAGGTAGGATTTCTAGGTCGTTAGGTAATTCCATATTTAACTTTCTGAGGAACTGCCAAACTGTTTTCCACATTGACTGCAACATTTTATATTTCCACCAACAATAGAGTGTTCCTATTTCTCCCCATTCTCTCCAATATTTGTTGCTTTCTCTTTTTTTCATAGCAGCTGTTCTAGTGGATGTGAGATGATATCTCATTGCGGTTTTGATTTGTATTTCCCTAATGACTAATGATGTTGAGCATCTTTTCCTGTACTTTTTGGCAATTTTTGTATATCTTCTTTGGGGAAATGTCTATTCTGGGACCATTTTGTGATTCAGTTGTTTGTCTGTTTTGTTGTTGGAGTTGTAGGACTTCTTTTAATATTCTGGATATTAAACCCTCACTGGATAGGTGGTTTTCAAGTATTTCCTCCCACTCTGTATGTTGTCTTTTTACTTTCATGATAAAGTTGTTTGATACACAAAAAAGTTTTTAATTTTGATTAAGCCCCATTTGTACGTTTTTCTTTTGTTGCTTGTGCTTTGGTAGAAAGTCTAAGAAACCATTTCCTAATACATGATCCTGAAGATGCTTTCCTATTTTCTCTTTTAGAAGTTTTAAAGTTTGGTCTTAGATTACATCTTTGATACATTTTGAATTAATTTTTGTACTTGTTGTGAAGTAGGACTCTACCTTCATTCTTTTGCATATGAATGTATAGTTTTCCCAGTATTATTTGTTGAAGAGACTATTCTTTCCCTATTGAGTGGACTGGGCACTCCTGTCAAGAATAATTTGTTCATAGATGTGATGGTTTATGAACTTTGAGCTTTCAATTCTATTCCATTAATCCATATATCTGTCCTTACTCAGTACGATGCTGTTTTGACCCCTGAAATTTGAAGCAATTTTAAAATCAGGAGTTTGAGGGCTCCAACTTTAATCTCTTTCAAGGTGGATTTGGTTCATAAGGCCCCTTACCCTTCCATGTAAATTTGATGATTGGGTTTCCCATTTCTTCAAAGAAGGCTGTTGGAGTTTTATTGAGATTTTGCTAAGTCCATAGAATTGTTGTCTAAACAATAGTTAGTCTTCCAATCCTCAGACATGGACTGTCCTTCCATTTCTTTAGGTCTTCTCTGATTTCTTTTAATAATATTTTGTAGTTTTCATATATATGTCCTTTACATCCCTAGTGAAATTTATTCCTAGTTATTTCATTATTTTGGTTACTATTATAATTGGAAATTTTTCTTGAGTTCCTCTTCAGATTGTTCACAACTAGCATATAGAAGCACTACTGATTTTTGCATGCTGATCATGTACTCCAACACTTTGCTGAATTCGTTGATTGGCTCTAGTATCTTTGTAGTGGATTTTGTTAGCATCTTCTATACTTAGGTTCATGTCATTTGAAAATAGGGAATTTTTACTTCTGCCTTTCCAATTTGGGTGACTTTTATTTCTTTCTCTTGCCCAACTGCTCAGATTAGAATTTTCGGCACTGTGTTGAAGAACTGTAGTAACAATGGATATCCTTGTCTTGTTCCTGATCTAAGAGGGAAAATTTTGTCTTTCAAATCTGGGTATAATGTAGAAGTAAGTTTTTCAATATGCCCTTTATCATATCAAGTTTCCCCTATTCTTAGTTCTCTCATTGTTTTTATCAGGAAGGGGTGCTGGATTTTGTAAAATTTTCTTCCTTTGTTTTCTTAATGTAGTATATCACATCAATTAATTTTCCACCCTTGCATACCTGGGATGAATCCCATTATATCATGCCATATAATTATTTTAATATACTGTTATATTTTCTTTATGAGTATTTTGCTGAGGATTTTGTATCTATATTCATATAGAGTATATGAATACATATCATATAGGGATATTCTGTCATTTTCTTCTCTTGTGGTATTTTTATCTGGGTTTGGTATTAAGGTGATACTAATAGTATGAGTTAAGTTGTGTTCCTTCTTCAGTTTTTTGGAAGATTTTGTGCAGTATTTGCCTTAATTTTTCTTAGAATGTGACCATTAAAAATCAACTCTGAATCTTTCTGGTCTTGAGTTTTCTTTGTTTGGAGGTTTTGAATTCTGATTCAGTCTTTTTACTAGCTATTGGTTTGTTAACATCTATTTTTTTCTTGGGTCAGTATAGGTAGTTTAGTGTTTCTAGAAATCTATCCATTTCATCTAGGTTAACAATTTTTTTTTTTTGGTGTACTGTTATTTATCATATCCTCTTATAATACATTTCTATAAGGTTAATAATAATGCCCCTTTTCATTTCTGATTTCAGCTATTTGGGCCCTATGTCTTTTTTTCTTTGTTAATATAACTAAATGTTTTGTTTTTGTTTTTTTTTTGCAAAGAATCAACTTTTGGCTTTATTGAATCTTTCTATTGCTTATTCTCTGTTTATTTATCTCTAATGTTTGCTATCTCCTTTCCTTTGCTTCCTTTGGGTTTAACTTGCTCTTCTCTATCTATTTCCTCCAGCTATGAACTCATATCTCTGATTTGAGATCTTTCTTCTTTTTTTATTGCAAGCATTTAGAGGTATAACTTTCCCTCTCAGCATTGACTTTTCTTCATGCCATAAATTTGGGTATGTTGTATTCTTGTACTCATTTATCTCAAGATATTTCCTAAATTTTTATTTCTCCTTTTACTCATTGGTTGTTTAAGAATATATTGTTGGATTGTTTTTATGATGTGTGAATATATTTCAATGAAACTGCATTTTAAAAGAAGGTATTGTTTCATTTCCACATATTTGTGAATTTTCCAGTTCTCACTCCATTATTGATTTCTAGCTTCATTTCATTGTGGTCAGAGATGATACATTTTATGATTTCAATATTTTAAAAAGTGTATTGAGACCTCTTTTGTGACCTAACATATGGTCTCTCTTGAAGAATAATCCGTGTGTACCAGAGACAAATGTATATTCTGCTGTTTTTGGGAAAAGTGTTCCATATATGTTGCTTAGGTCTACTCTAGTTTAGAGTATCATTCAGGTTTTTTATTTCCTTATTGATCATCTGTGTAAGTTTTCAATCTATTGTAAGTGGCATATTCAAGTCTTTTACTATTAACATAGGACTATCTATTTCTCCCATCAAGTCTGTCAATATTTGTTTCATCTGTTTTGAGACTCCATCATTTGGTGCATACGCATTCATAATTGTTAGTCTTTTTGTTGAATTAATCCCTTGATCAGCATATAGAAACCTTCTTTGTCCCTTGTAACATTTGACTTAAGGCCTATTTACCTGACATTAGGTAGCTCTATAATGTCTCTCTTTGGTTGCTTCTTGTATCCATTTACTTCTCTCTTTGGTTACTATTTGCATGGTATATTCTTTCCATCCTTTAACTTTCAACATACTAATATCTATTCATTTAATGTGAGTCATTGGTGCTCTTTTGTATCTCTTAAAGCCAGTAATTCTTGGCCTCAGGTGCTCTCAGTTTATTGTTTCTTACCCTGCTTTAGCTATGAGTAAACTACTTCTGCCTGTAGAACAAGTTCTTGGAGGGCCAGCCAGAAAGGAGTCCCCTGATTCAATCATTCAGGCTTCCAGCAGATAGATTAGCACCAACATACAGGCACCATGGTATGTGTACAGAGGTGCTCTGTGCCCTCGGGACCAGGGCCAGGGAGCTACAGTGGGAGCAGGGGCTGGTTCCACTCCATAGCAGGGAGTGGGCTGGGGAGCAGTCAGCAAGTGTGCTGAGAGCTGTTCCTATCATTTTTAAAGTTGCATTTTCTTGATTTGGCCCTTACCCAGTTAATTGTCTTCCAGAGTTTGGAGGAAGATGGCTCTGCCAATGTTGCCAGTTAATCAAACACTCAGGGGGAGTGGCACCCTTGATCACCCTTGGCCAGAATTCTCTTAATTCTTCATCTCTCTCTTTAAAAGTGGGAACATATCTCTCAGAAGTGTCCTAGCAGACACTCCCGCATCTCTTATTCATCAGAAACATTCATTGCACTTGCCTCGATCAGACAGTTAAGGGTAATGGAATTATGTTAACTGGTTTAGATCAGTCAGGTCAACAGAAGTTGATCACATCTGTGCCAATCACATGAAGACAGTTACCTACCTGGAAAATAATGGCATTCTCTAATCAAGAAAGGAGTATACAATCAATACTGCAACTATAGATTGAGGATGAAGAGGCTATGATGTTTTCTAGAAAACCTTATTGGTAATGATGAAGCAATTCCAATGATATTATTTTCCTATAGCAGACAGGATAAATTATTCTAATTTAGTCGCAAATTAAATACAATTCCTACTTTTTTTTTCTTTTTATTTTTTTTAAGAAATGCAATAGTAGCAGCAGTTTCGTGACTTTTTTTCTTCTAGCACAGTAGCCTATCACCTGGTCAATAAGTGCCCCATTTATTAGGCTGCATGAAGTGTTTTCTGTCTCCAGCAGGTGAATTCATTCACAGCCAGCCTAAGGGCTTTAAACTAAATTCCATCTCCCTTGTTTTGCAGAAACTTAAATCCTTACTTGGCTACTATTCTAAATTAGGACTTTTTTTTCCTGAAACAGTGACAGATTTCATTAACATCAAATAAGAGCTATTGTGAGATCTTAAAATATGCACTACTGAAGCCATTAGGCTCTGTTGCGCAGAAAAAGTATTTCCCTTAAAACAGATGGAAAATGGACATCCGTTCTTTAGAATGATTTCTAATTAAAGAATTAGAACTGTCATTATCGATTTTTGAACTTTTTCTACTCCTCCTCTGTTTCAATGCCTCAGTGGTATGAAAGATTTAAGCCACTTCCATACTCTATTTTCACTCTTCCATTGCAATTCTACGATGTACACATGCCTTTAGTAAAATGGGGAAAGTACTTTGCCCGAACTCCATTATTATTGTATTGTCACTATTTTCATATCTCAGTGAGAGGGGGGAAGCTTCTAATGTGACTTTGGAACAGTGCATTTGAAACTCACATGGAACCCATGTTGTAATTTAATTTAGTGACCTCAATTAATTCTATAACACCCTTCTCTTTTGTGGTGTATCTTAAATACAAAAGATTTAACTTTTTTATTTGGCTTAAGAGCTTTCCGGCTTTAATTCGCCCATTTAAAATGTAAAATTCAGTGTGCACTATGCAGAGTTTTTATGTATATTTAGAGGCGTGCAACCATCACCACAATCAATTTTAGAAAAATTTCATCTCCCAAAGAAATCCCATAGCACCTATTAGTAGTCACTCCCTACTTGCCTTCGGTACCCACCCTCCCCAGTCTCAGGCTTTCACTAATCTATTTTTTGTCTCTTTAGATTTGCATAATCTAGGCATTTATATAAATGTAATCATACATGTATATGGTCTTTGGTGACTAGCTTTTTTCAACTGGCGTATTATTTTTAAGGCCCATTTATGCTACAGCATGTATCAGTACTTCATCCTTTGTTATTGCCAAATAATCTTCCATTGCATGGCCATGATTTGGGTTGTTGTAACACTTGCCTTTCAAGGTGACTTAATTATATTATAAGATCAGGACCACAAAATACAAATTTAAAATAAAATTGGGAATTTTTAAATAATTTGTATACTCTGGCTCAGCAACCCCTCCACCTCATTGAATATAATGGTGCTGGAAAAATAATCCTGGAAATAGGGGTATAACATAATGGTGTTTTAATTTATATTATTGAAATTATCAATACCGGTCATTTTTCCTATTATTTTATTTTTTTGGCCTATAGTAGTACTTAGCATAAGTATTTCTAATGAATTGTTTTACTTCCTAACTCCCTAAATTCCTATTTTTAAACAAGACCCTTTGTTAATCTCTTTGTCTCTTCTAGCCTATCCAGACCATGTCCAAAGGGCCATGTCTTCCTAACAAACATGCTTATTAAAAATAATAAGATGGCATCTCTGTTGTTGAGAATTCTGTAGAACTTTCTCTCCTCACTATATGTATAATGTGAGTAATGTGTGTAGTAATCTCTCTCTATCCATCTTCTCTCTCTCCCTTTCTATGCATATATATCAATAATTTGAGTATAATTATAATATACCTCAGTATTCTGAATAAATATTGATAAAGGCATACCTATATATGAGTACTACTGTGAATTATGTCAGAGTATAGGGATGATTCAGAAAACATTTCAGCACATATCTTCTTGAAATAAAATACTTCTCATCCATTCAGTTTCCTCAAAAATATGGTAGGAGCATCCTGTCCCCTCTATACCTATTTTGGGCCAAGATAGAGAGATGAAGTTAAGGGATATTTGTAATCTTTGGCAAAATTACAGACTCTACCTTTGGGGAAATTTTAAATTTTAAATCTGAAAGATAATAGAAGAAATAGGATATGCAAATATGTAAACAAGTCCCAACTGTGAATTATGAGGTAATTTGGAGAAGCTGAGAGAGAGAGAAAGGGAGGGAGAAGATGAGAGACAAAAAGATAGAAAGAAATAGAGATTATGACAGAGAATTGCCTAGAGTTGAAAGACATGAATCCTCACTTAAAAAGTGTACTTCAGGGTGGGCAATGGTGGGTCAGTGGCAGAGTTCTCGCCTGCCATGCCAGAGACCTGGGTTCGATTTTTGGAGCCAGCCCATGTCAAAAAAAAAAAAAAGTACTTCAAGAACCAAGCAGGAAAAATATAAATAAATGCACACCTAGACACTTCATATTCAAAGTTGCAAAACAGGGTGGCGGTGTACCAATGGCTCAGTGGCAGAATTTTCACCTGTCATGCTGGAGACCCAGGTTCAATTCCCGAAGCCTGGCCATACCAAAAAAAAAAAAAAAAAGCTCCTAAACAGCAATCCTTACATTGCTAAGAAGAAAAAAATTCATAAATTTTAGAAATACATGTAAAAATATGTATGAATATAAAAGCTTTATGATAAATGAAAAAAGTTACATGATGATACTATGGTATAACATGATATTAATTACATCAAGTTTTAGGGCATGCAAGATATTATATTTTTATGAATACATGCATTTTTCACTAAAGTAAAATATTATGGCATGGTATCAGGAAGATAAACAGTAAATTAATAATGTTTACTTAGATTAGAGAGGAGTTCCTGGAGGACTTTAATTTCATCTGTAATACTTTTATTCTTTAAACTGTTGAAAAGCTATTAAACTACCTGAAACCTGTGTGCTTGCGTATGGGAGTTCATCCTTCTTTATCATTGTTATGCTTGAAAATATAATTATGAACAAAACTCTAGAAAAAAAACACGCTTGGAGTTTGGAGTACTGCCTACACATTATGGGATGTAGACCAGTTACTTAACCTTTCTGTGACCCTGATTCATTCTTATAAAATAGTGATGCTACTTGTACATGTATGACAAGTGCCCTGTGAAGGTTATAGAGCTATGATACATGGTGTCAGCACATAATAGATGTTAGTCAACATTATTATTCATATGTAGTAGAATTAAGCTACTTATTATGCATTAGTACATGCATAATAAAGTAAGAACAACCAGCCAACCAACAAACAAAAAAACAAGACCTCAACTAAAAATGATACAGGGAGCAGGTTGAGTGAGTCAAGACTTATATGCATTATAGTTAAATAAAAACAATGAGACAATAAATACCAATTTCCAAAATATTAAATATTGGCTGCACTATATGAACAATGGATCTCTCTCTATTCTCTATTTAAAACAGAAAAAATTCTGTGCATGTATATATATGTGTGTGTGTATGTATGCATTTTATTTGGATTGGGCTATTTTTTTTCCTGAATGTTATAGGAACTGTGAAGAGAAAAGCCATAGAATGCCTGCTACATCTATTGGGGCTACAGTATATGTTATTTATTCTTAGGGTTGTTGAAAAATTGTTACTTTCCTTGGGGCTGATATTTCACAAATGTAGCTTAGAACATGAAATCCTCCAGCCTTTGTTCATCATGGACTAATGTCTACTTGTGAATTCTTGTCTCAGAAGCTAATTTAATTGGTGTATTCCAACGTCTATTGCTTATTTCACACTTCAGTAGGTAAAGATGCATTAATAATCGAAGTTTCAAACTGTAATTAACATTAGCTTTAGGCTCCCGACAATGAAATGATTACATTTTAATATATGGTTGATAAACAAAGTTAATCTAACATATGAATAAACAGCAGAAATAATTTAGATTTACTCTTTTTCTGCAAATCGATATAGGTATTTGCATGTTATCTAAAGTACGGGGAATAAGTGAATGTCAAAGGAACAATGTATAGACTGTGCAAAAACTACCTACAACTAATCAATTCAACACCCCAAACTGAATTTCAGACATTTCAACAAATCCATTATTTTTCTAGTAAAGATAAAAAAAAATTTATAAGCCTGACTTGATTTTCTGTTTTATTTAGTTATGATTTTACGTCTTCTTTTACTGGTCCTTAACTGACTAGATTATCTTTGAAAAGATTCCTGAATGATGAATTTATATGTTAACATCTTCTACGTAAATCATAGCACACCATATTGTCTGAATATATTTGCCTGCTGTTATTATATTATCTTCATATTGAGAAAGATTTTATTCATACATAATTTTACCTGAATGAGAGAAAAAATACATTGCTGACTTGATCCTTTATTCAGTGATATTTTCTGGACTTTTGCAGTATATTTTATAAGGAACAGTGTTGAGAATGGTGCACAGCCTAAGTAACTGAGTTTGCTAATTATGGTGCTTTAATGTTCTCAAACACCTTACATTTTGGGTGCATAAAAGCAGACAACGCTAACTCCATTTTCAAGCGGGATTAATTGCTTAGAACTTCAAAATGCATTGATTGTTTAAATACACCCACATGTACACATTTTATTAGGGACTAAAATGGCCTTTGATCCAAACTCACCGAAATAGAAAGCAGTCAAAAATATGGATTATACACCACCTCTAACTTTAGATATCAGACTACAAAGCTAAGAAATAAGGCTTCTTATTTTTCAAATCATATTTTAGACTTTATGAGGGCAAGTTCAAGGTCACCGACCATTTTCAATAATTGTGTTTTTTGCCGTCTGAAAAAAGCTGAAATTCTATATTGAATTCGTACTTAAAGAAGAAAATAACCAGGCACCTGCTATTTGGCAGATACTTGATGAAGACTTTGAAAAATGTAATTTTATTTAATCCAAAGAAGAAACTTGTTAAGTAAATAATATTCATCTTATTTTCTAATTTGAAAGTAAGTATCATTGATAAGATACACAAAATTTCCAATTGCTAAAAGAAATTACACATGGTTTATAAAATATATAGAATTGTCATTCTCATCACTTTTCTAAAGGCTTTATATAGACAATCACGTTTCTCAAATGAGGACTCTAAGGGCAAGAGACGCTAAATAACTTGCACAAGTCACCCAGTTTATGAGCAAGCCCAAACTAGGTCTCTCAGTGTTTGGTCCAGATATGTGCTGTTATTCATGACGCTATTATTACCTTTCCTTTGTAAAGCACTGGGATTGGGTACACATTTCACTTTTATTTAAATATAATATTATTATTGTTTTGTCTACAATTATGGCTGAAGGCACAATACGAATCTCCCTTCCTTATCCCAAAGATGACGCTAACTGTGCCCTAGGGTTGACTAAGATAACGTCTTTCTTTTTACATTACTGCAGTTATGAAGATTGTATAATATGAATATTTCAGTATTATACTCTTTCACATTTATTATTTGTTAACTGTCAGATTGATATCTTTTGTTAGCTTTCAAAATAATCTGACCAGATGGCATTAAGAAAACATTAATTAAATTAGGAGTTATAATAAAGATATACAACTTTTTTTATCCCCAGGAAGGTTTAGCATTTCATTCTATTCTATTTGTGCTCAATAATCCCAAATGTCATGAATAATTACATGTAGTTAATAAAAAAAAAAAAAAACCTCTTTTGAGCTAGAAATTCTACCAGATGCTAGTTTAATCACAGTTTCTTACAGTTTAAATTTTAGGTGATTGTTTAGAGACAAATTAAAATAAGATGGACATTTGTTTTATTGAAGCTACTTGTTATGTGTTATATCTGTGTTCATATATCTACTGTTGTGTGCCAACTGTTTTCCTTCAATCTTTATACATGGAAACTAACAATAATTTTGAACAAAATCAACTCTGGTTTTCAGTCTTATTGACTAACTGGAAATATTTGAAACATTTGATGATGGCATGGAAATGCTCTGTCCTGTAACGGTAAAAATACTATTTGCCAGCCTAAATAGTTATATCAATTTTAGGAACCAAACAACCGAAAGGTCTTGAGATCAGCAGAATAATGAATAAGTTGCTAGTACTTATTTTCTAGTCTTGCCCTAGAGACTCTTACACTTTTTAGTACCTTAGAAATATCTGTGGAGTTAAAAATACAGGTTCTCAAGCTTTGCTCCAAGAAATTCTGAATTAGCAAGATCAGGAAAAGGCTTGTTGATTTCCAATAACAAAGTGTTTCCTTTGTTTCCTGAGTGTTTTCTCTCCTCCTGCTTCCAGCACTTCCACAACCTTGTTTCAAGAAATATTGTATAGGGTCTGGGATGGCTGGGCATATGAGTCACTCAGGGAGTGACTTGAGTATTTACATGTCCAAGCACAGGGATATTTTAAGAAAGTTCATCAGATTTCTTCAGCACATCCTTAAATGGAAACTACTGGTTCATGCATTTGAAGTCATGATGACCATCATGAGAGACAGAAAATATGGTTTCTTATTCCTTTTCCTTTATTATTTTTGTGTTTTGTTTTGTTTTCAAGCTGCCTGTGTTTTGTAGTGACTTGTAGCTGATGTTTTTGTTTGTTTGTTTGTTTGTTTGTTTGAGTGAGTGAGAATCTAGAGAACATGTTAATATCCCCAACTTTATATGAACAGGGTTGGAGGGTTGAATTGACAGCATCTTGCACGATGCTGCTTGGTTTGGGACAATACTCAGAGAAGATGGGTATTGTCAGTACAGTATTAACATTCAGGCTAGTCAATTCAGAGAATGAATTTTTCAGGCAATAAAAGTTATAACAAAACCATGAATCTAGTCTCCAACTCCTACCCTCCCCACCAGTGGAGCTGCAATATGAATGGAAAAGGGCACCTATTCTCATTATGATCTTTAAACTGTCATCATCAGGGCTAATTCTAATGTCACACTATGGATGATGAGTAGTTGAAATCCAATTTGAATGCATAATACCACATTTAATTTACACTAACACCTGTCAGTTGGAAATAGATTGAGGCATATCTCCTTAGATATCCATAGGGAATGTTCCATTATAATTAGTCTTCCTACTTTTGTTAAATCATTGTCCTGAAATGGATTATTTGTGCCATTTCTTATTCTTGTAACAATCTGTCACTAGAAAGAATTTGAATTTTAATCTAATATGCTCTGAAAAATATAATAGAGGATGTTTCTTTTAATCTCCTCAGTACTAGTTTGGTTGTCTGTTTCATTTCTTTTCCATAGGTTAATTATGACTAAGTTGTAAATCTTTGTGTAGGTGTAGGATATTTTGACAGGCTGTAGTAAATGATTTTTCATAAACCATATTGAACACAATATATGGTAAATGGAAAAAATCATTTTTCTTAATGATTTTTAATAACCAAATATTAATAAGGGTAAAAGAGAAATTTTAATTCAAATAATGCAATCTCATACTCCATTGATGACATATGAATTTATGCTATCACATAAATAACTTTGTGAAGCCGCTTTTAAGCAATAATTACAGATGGATAGAGAGATGGATTGATAGGGAAAAGAGAAATAGGAAGACACACAGAGAAAAAGAGAAAGAGATAGGGTAGGTGGGGGTTAGAGAGAAAGGAAGGAAGGAAGGAAAGTAAAGATAGCAAGAAAAGAGAGAGAGAAACAGCAAATGTGGCAAGATGTTAATATTGGTAGATCTAGATGTCTAGGAGAATAGGGCATGTTGAAGTTCTCTGTATGTGATTTGTATATTATTTTTGTAATTCTCCTGTAAGTTTCAAAGTATTTCAAAATAGAAATGTTTTAAAAACTATTGAGCCATGCAACCACATGGATGAAGCCTGAAAAGATGATGCTGAGAGAAAGAAACTAGACCTGAAAGTTCACATATTGTGTGACCTCATTTTTATATGTAATAGCCTGAATATAAAAACCTATAGTGACAAGGCAGGGGATGACAGTAACGGGAGAGCAGGGAGTGACTGCTTAATGGGTCTATAGGTTTTCCATCTGGGGTGATGAAGATACTTTAAAATGAGAAAGTGTTAGTTGCACAATATTGTAAATGTGCCAGATACCATTGAATTGTCCCATTTAAAAGGATTAGTTTTATGTCTTGTCAATTTCACCTCAATAAAAGAGGGAGGCAGGGAAGGAAGAAGGGAGGGAGGACAAGGAGAGAGAGGGAGAGAGAGATGGAACAGCAGTATATGAAGTTTAAGTATGTGCTCTGACACCAGCTGGCTTCTGAATGCTGTCTCCACTGCTTACAGGTTACCCTGTGTAACCTACAGCTTCCTGATCTGTAAAATGTGAGTAAAATATAGTTCTTTATTCATCGGTTCCTTACGGTGATTTAATGAATTCATATCTCGAAAGCACTAATAGCACTGACTGGCACCCTATACGTACTATGTTGGTAGTTATTAAATAAGAGAAATAGATTTTTTCTTTATATTGCACTTTCCTTCAATGAAACAGAAATACTCATTTCCCCAAGCATAAAAGTCTGTCCCTTCATAGTCAAAGACCAAAAATCATCACCTGATTCCATTCCAGGAAATAACAAAAGATCATCGTAAGGATGTCTGCCACTTAGGATACTGTATATAACGTTGCATTTACTCTTCATAAAAAATCTGTGATTTTGTAGAATTCAATTTGTAATTCTCTTCTCTCCATTTTATGGATGAGGGATGAGTGATTGATTAGTAAAGCATTCTGTTTTACATTTTCCTTTTAGTGCCAGTGTCATGGTCAAGGTGGAGAAAAGGGGAAATGCGAAGATTTTCGTATGATCACAAGTACACTTTCACTTTTACATCTGTTGTTTGGAAAGAAAGAAAGACGCTATATCCTAGAGGCATCTGGAGACCCATTTCCAATTGGATGTTGATTGTATATGGTATCACCTTTACCTTGAGGCTGCGTTATTTATGATTACAGGTGAACTTCTATCCCTGGCTGTCACATTCTCAAGTTCATGAAAAAAGAGCTTCAGGAACTTGGGAGAAGTGAGTCACATAAAGCATTTCTCATCCCAGCGGGCGGGACCTCACCCCGCTTTGCAATGCCTGTGGCGCTGCATGCGATCATTTCGATGTTTGTATTTCCCTAGAACGTCAAACTACAACTCCCACATTTCACTCCTGCGGAAATAGAAGGCATTTTAGTTGTTACATATGCGTATGAAATAAAAGGCACACAAATATCAATTTCCTCCCAATAAAAATCAAATCAGGTTAAAAAGTAAAGATGCCTTGAGTGTCCTTGGAGCTTCACAACTACTTGTAAGGATTTGACTTTGATTTTTTTTTATCTTGGGGAGAGGCTTGAGTTTTTCCCCTTGCATTATTTTTGGACCAGATTTTGTCACTCATCTTAGCCTTCCTTCTTCCAAGAGAGTTTTTCTTTCAGGAGGTATTTTGAGTAGCTAATGTATTTATTGGTATTACTTGTAGATAATACATGTCAGAAACAAGTTGGATGTGGAAGGAAGAAAACCTTCTATCCCAAGGTGATTCACAGTTATTGAAGCTGACCTTTTTCTATCTATATTTGCTTTTCTCAAAGCTGCCACTGGGCAAAAAAAGACATCTGCTATTTTCTTTGTTTTTAATTGCTGGTAGGAACACTTCCACTTTTTAATCAGAAACAAATAAGTATCAAGTACTGGCAATATATAATTCTTGATAAAGTAAGTTAACAATACAGGAAAATCAAACATATGTCCTAAACATCAAATGCAGATTTCAGAACAATCTAGTTCAGTTATTCATAGGATTGTAAGTAAACATATATTATGATAATGTTATAGTAGTTACTCCATGGAAGGCAAAATGCATCTTCATAAATCAATGGTTGATAATAACGAAGTCCTTAATAACACATGTAAATTAAGCTTCTTAACAGCTGCATATTGTAAGTATTTATTGTTAGTTTCAGTTTCAGATACTGGAACAGAAACTAAATATGGTATTATTGGATGAATGCAATGATAATTTTTAGTTTAGTATCATGTTCAGTGAAAAGTAAACATGAAAATAAAACATGAACTTAAATATAGTATATTCATTTCAATAGATTGACATATTTCAGATAAAAAATCTCATCTTTCTAAGAATAATGGAATTCATCTGTTACTGGCTCTTAAAGAGGTACAGTCTTCCTACTACTTTTTATGTAATTGATTTTTGTGAACATAGTTAAAATATATTAACTCTTAAGTATGATTTTTTAAAATATATATATATCAAGGAATGTTTACAAAAAATCTCTTAAGTACTTGAATATTGGATTTTGCAAACTTTCCTTGTAATTCAATGAAGTTTCTAAATGAACATTTGATTTAGAATACCCAGCATAATTTTGTAAAATTCTGTAACTGTGGAATAAAATGGAAGGATTTCTAAATTATCTTTGGTAATTATAATAAGAAACCACACTCAGTTCTGTAGAATTCAATAATTCCCTATTCACTTCTTCAGTACTGTTTAGTCTTACCTCAAGGCAAAAGCTGAAAACATATAGAGACAGACACTATGTTAACAGAAAACTTGCTTATCAGTCTCATACATTAATTGGATTACCCAAATTACAATCAACATCAAGATACTTAAATTAAGGAGTTATGCATGGCCTTATATAGTTTTAAAACTGATATGATATTCTGTGTAATAAAATTGATACAATATTCTGTTAACAAAACAGGATGTTAATTCCCAGCTCCCAAATGACCAAGTCTTTGCCCCAACCATGTCACCTTGGAAATTAGTATCACTATTCATCCAGTTGCTCAAGGCAAAAACATAGAAGTTATCCTTAATTTCTTCTACACTCATATAAACAGTCACCTATACTGTACAGATTCTACTTCCAAAATACACCCCAGATCCAACTTCTTCCAGTCATATCCACAGCTAAAATGCTAGTTCAGTGCCATCATCTTTTACAGGGAATACTGCAGAAACATCCACTCATCTCCTTACTTCCAGTCTTGATCTCTGTATTATTAGGGTTCTCTAGAGAAACAGAATCAACAGGGAACACTCACAAATATAAAATTTATAGAAGTGTCTCACATGACCTCAGGAATGCAGAGTCCAAAATCTGCAAGGCAGGCTGCAAAGCCGATGATTCCAGTGGAGGGTCTGGATGAACTCCACAGGAGAGGCTCGCTAGCCAAAGCAGGAAGAGAGCCTGTCTTTTCTGAATCCTCCTTAAAAGGCTTCCAGTGATTAAATTAAGCATCACTCATTGCAGAAGACACTCCCCTTGGCTGATGACAAATGGAATCAACTGTGGATGCAGCTGACGTGATCATGATTTAATTCTATGAAATGTCCTCATGGCAACACACAGGCCAGCACTTGCCAACCAGACAAACAGGTACCACCACTTGGCCAAGTTAACACATGAACCTGACCATGACAGTCCCTTATCATCCATTCTTTATGGAGCAGATAGAATGATTGTTAAAATAATTTAAAAGAAATCATGTTTCTTCCCTCCTCAAAACCTTCCCTCTGGCTCCCATCATAATTAGGATTAAATCTAGATTCCTTGTTCTAGCGCACAAGGGCCTACATCATATAGCTTCTCCTAGCCCTTCAAATACTCCCTATCTTCTTTCCCTTACACCCAGCTTTTAAGTTCTTCTTTTGTCTTAGGACCTCTGTACATGCACTTCTACTCTGCCTAGAAGGTCCTTCCCTGTGATTTCCACATGGCTTACTCCTTCAGTCAGTTCATGTTTCTGTTCAAAATCAACAATTCAGAGGAGCTTTCTCTACCTATCATATCCAAATGTATACCAGTAGAAACACACCAAGGGTGGGAGGAGTGGGGGTGGGGGACCCTGATTTTTAGCCTTTGCCAATTTCCATAGTATTCATACTTCCACCATGGTAGATTTCAAACTAACAACAGTTTAAAAACCTGAATGCAAAATCCATGGATATTTCACAATCAACCCTCTTGAGTTATATAGGCTAATTTTGGCAATGCCCTGAATCTAAAATAGCCACCTCCTGCATCCTTTCATATACTGTATCCTCTACCTTTCTTAATTTTTTTTTCCTTATTTCTGATGCCTAAAATCATCTGTGTATGTATTTGCTAGTCTACTGTCTGCCTTCCCTCAAGAACATAAATGGCATGAGGCAGGGATCCTGTCTGGCTTCTTTACCATGACTATATTCTCATCACTCAGAACAATGCTTGGAACATGGCAGGCATTTTATAATCATTTGCCAAATAAATGAATAAATAAATGAGTAAAGTCTTTAATTCTATGTACCACTGTCAGCGGTATAATTAAAAAATTAATTTATGCAAAAATTAATTGCATAAAAAGTAATAGGAAGAATTTTTCTGGAGCTCATGCCTTTGACTTTTTCATGGCAGTGTCCCCTTTCATACTCTCCAAATGGGAAACAAATTTGAGAAAAAAGTAATTCAGGTTTTAAGGGGGCAGATGAGGAAAGGAAGCACCAATCCTTTATGTAAACTTCTAGTAAACTCATTTGAAAGCTCTTTCCTATACAGATAAAACTACCCAAAATTTTACATATGGTTGAAATATTGCTAAGGTTTATTTAGATTTTTATAATCTAATCCAGTTTTTCATTGCTCAGAGTCTACCAATAGCTTATACTTGTCCAACTAAAATTGAGGAGCATTAGCTTATTACTTCCACAATCAACCTGTCTATAATAGTTACATAGAAAGGGAATCTACATACCAAAATAAGGACATTTTGAAATCATTTTCTGCAGAGCCAATCCCATTTTGACAGCAAGTTTTATTACTTTTGAATATTTTCTTCTGTAATAAAGTTAAATGGATTTTCCATTCTTGCAAACTACTCACATAATACCATCAAGGTAAAATGGTGATTCTGAAGAGAGACTAATCAGTGACTCAGTGTCCCCATTTAAGTTAAGAAGTAATACAATTATGTTTCCCTGCCTCCATCCTGAGGCCAACAAATGATCTATTTGATACATTTGGAATTATTTGTAGGTACAGAAAAATATCCTCTGAGTATCCAACCTCGTTTCATTAAGTACCTCCGGTTTGAAAGTGTGTTTTTGGCCATTTACTCTATCTTTATAAATTGCCAACTTTGAGATCTAGAGAAATCCTTTCTGAAATGTCCTGTTCATGGACATAAAAACATCCAGCTGTATAATATGTGCTCATTCTGCCTCAAGACAATGACCTTTCCAGGAGTATTTGAAACTTGGCTAGTTCCTTGCTATGCTGGACATTTTGAAATTGGCAAGAAAACTTAACTGTTACCCAAATTTTTCCCTGTCACTGGCTATAAACAGTAAAGTTGGCACAAAATCTTACTCTCAAGAAAATGTTCCAACTGTGTTTCCTTGGTCTCAATTTACTGCTGCGTTGATAGCATTATCATTAAAATAATTTCCTACTTGTTCTGTAACTACAGAAGCCTAATCCTTTTTCAACTGCTGAAATTCTGGATTATTTAGAAACACCTTCGGTTATTGGGTGATTTATTTCATGAGCAATAACTGATTAGTGTCTCAGTGTGCACACTTTAGAAATGAGCATGCCCACTATACCCCAAATATGCTCTGACATATTAATAGTCACATTTTAAGCCTATAATGACTCACAGAGAAGAGCCACAAGATAAATCTCTTCATGTTTATATCTGCCAAGAAAAGAATTCTGTTTATAAGATCTCATCATAGAAACTCAGGGTAAATCCAGCTTCAAACAGAGGATAAAGTTTGCTTCACTACAGGGATTCAGAAGCTGCTACTTCCACATTTACACAAAATAAAATACAGGCAAGTCAGAATTGCAATCTAAGCAGTGACCTCTATCTGAGCCCCATAAACCAGATAATTCACCTCTGCCCACAACAGATTACAGACTTTGGGGAGACGTGATACTTATTGCATGCAGATCTTCTCAGAAAATCTACTTGTAGCTATAACCCTCCTCTATGGAAAGAAATGCTCAGTGGAAATATAAACAAACCCAACTTGGATTTCCTGAAAGATTAGTTTTCTTTATAGAACTGTCCGCTCACATGACAGTTTTAAATGTTGGTGTTCAAATTTAAGTTTGCTGGCTAGAGGTTGAAAGCTGAGATTCATATTTTGTTTGATGGTATCATGGCAGTTTCTTTTCTCTTAATGAGTAGAAAACATATTTACTGTGTCAAAATATTTCCAATCAATGAGGAACTGTTAATGGTATGATATACTAACAGAGATAATTGCTTATAAACAGCATTTGGATAAATCAGTAGTAGAATTATGAACAGGACGATGGTTTTTATATTTGGATACAAAGTATGCATATTCCTTTAGCATAAGCATGCTGTATTCACCAGGGTGGGCAGTTATATTTTGGCATTGCACCTATAATTCTCTTTGCTGAAAGTTGTCTTGTTTATGAAGCTGTCAGATTTTATCAGATTCTTTGTATTTCTTTTAGGTTATAAATATAGAGATAGCTTGCTCCTTTTAAAGGAAAACTATAAAGTTATTTATATTTACAGTCAATAGATAGAAGTGATATCACTTGAGATGCACATGAAGAGGTGATTCAGTAGACTACGAACCCATCAAGAGGAGAAAACATGTCTTTTTCATAAAACTTAGGAAACATCTTCTTTTCTCTTCTACCTAATTGACACAGTACATATTCAATGCATTGTTTTATTTTTAAATATTTTATTGATAAATCTTCATACACATACAGTCTGAACATGGAACACTGTACAATCAATGCATTTTTGAAGAAGGGATGGATGGGTGAGTAGAGGGTTATGATTTATTTTGACCTGAGACTTAGATGTGATCTACTTTTTAAATTTGGGTTATGTTTCCATATATGAGGCTGGAATGACCGGCCAATTTCAAAGTCAAATAAGATGAATGAATAGCAATTGTTAAAGTGGGCTAATCCTTCTCAAATTAAAGTGAGGTGATTACTGGGAGCCAGATGAACGAACATTGGATACATACGTGTCTGGGCAAAAGCCAGCTGCAACTTGAAGTTGAATGTCTTACAACACGTTTGGTCTGTGTATTCAAAATAGGCCATTCATCCCCAAAGATTCATGCCAGATCCAGCTAGCTTTAAATAGATCATGCCACCCAATAATGTGAAAGCAATCTCACTGGTAAATTTGGCATTGCATGAATTTAATATGCTGTTCCCTCAGATTGGAATATTGGTTTAAAGGATTTGAATATAATTGTGTAAATATAATCCTATATAGATTTCCAAAGACAGCATTCATAGTGTACCTGTTAAGCTGTAGTACTAAACTGAAATACTACAAGGCTGATAAATCTTAAATTCACTATCGGAAATTATATAGCCCAAATATATGGGCCCAAATGTAGAGAGGTTTTGGGGGGAAAAGTCTTTGCCCAGCAGTGACATATTTTGTACATACCCTTGATGTGGCTTAAAGCGTTGGTGGAAAAATGAATGCCTGCATTTTTTGAAGGGACAGAATGTTCAATTTGTATGTGAGGTTTGAGAAACATTAATAATTCTTGAAAACAAGTGCACCTTGTAGTTCTGTAGTTCTACTTAACTATCTAAAATTGGAAACAAGCACAAGTCTTACCTTAATATTTCAAGTTAATGGATAATTGCAAAGTTTGTGACCGTGTCTGTCAGATGTGGTCTAGAGAGATTGATAGGCTCTTTTTACCAAAAAAAAAAGTGAAGTGAAAAATTGGAGTAATTATATGGATAAATGATCAGGGGAGAAAGACAAAAGTAGACGAAGAAGAGATATTTCAGAATCAGAATCACCTGTGGAGTTCTTCCAAACTATTTATTTTCCTGGTCTTTTCTCCTTCAGATATGACTCAAAAATTTGAGATGGGCCTGAGAAAGACACTTTGAGAAAATGATTCTGATATATACCTTCCTCCCTCAATTTAAGTAAAATCACTGATTTGGATGATGTTAATCATGATAATAAAATATTGCAATCTGGAAATAATGCAAACAATGCTTCTGATTGTATTGATTTAAATTATTTTTCTATGATAGTATTTTACAAAATAGTATATCACAAAATAATGTTCCAAGGAAGGTAAATAGAATTGCCTCAAAAATAAATAAACATAGATATATAGAAAGATGGATGGAGTAAAAGTTTCTTTTTTGTGATATTTCTCAGAGCCTGTGATACACAAATATGCATTGTAATCTTCTCAGACAGAGCTATAGTAAATGATATATAACATACTTATTTGACCAGAATATGATTTTACCATCATTCCTCCAGCTATTATTATTCAGAATAATGGGATGTGGGATATTTTGGACATATATTCAACACATTTGTTTAACTTCCTATATTGTCTCAGAATGCACATACTTATATCCAGGATATAGCCATTGTTGTTATCCAGAGTGTGAAAATAAGTCTAATGTTTTATACTCGTTTAGTGACAATGGTTTGGTAAGCTTTCAAAGATATGTGTACTGGGGGAAAAGTTCTAATTTTTTAATGTAAAATGCAGATGTGATTTTAGAGATAATTTTTTGAAATAGTGTGGGAACAAAGAGAAGCAAAAAGCAAAGAATGAAAGATCTGATGATTTTTGCAGAAATGGGCAGTTAGTAAGTTATTGCAAATAAAAGTTCACTCTTTGAAATGGCTTTTCTAGAGTTTGTAGCCAAATTGGGCATGCTTTCTCTGGCCACAAAATAAGACTTTGTTTACAAATTTAACGCTGGTTTTATCTAAATTATCCCACATTTAGAACTTAGATGGAGGAGCCAAATGAGAAAAGACTGAGAAGGAGGTGTTTGTGTGCTATGTGAAAAGCTAGGAAAGCAGGTATACGAGAAGGTGAAAGAGGAAGAACAGAAAAGCATCCATTTTCTATAAGAGCATTCGATTAGATCATCAGTGACCTTGAGAAGAACATTTTCATGGATTGGGAGGGACAGAAATCAGATTGGAAGTGCAAAGAGAAATATAACTATTTTAGTTTAGTTTATATTTTATTTCATTTTACTATATTTTAAAATCCTCCTTTAAATACATCCATCAAAAAACAGAGTATGTTAAAAGCATTTATGTGAGGGTTCCGGAGGCAGCTGGGAAGAGGTCACAAAATGATGTAGATAAGGCATTCAATAATTGAGTTTACTCTAAGAAATGCTTAAAAAGTAAAATAGACTGTATATATTTGGGCAATTTTCCATAATTATCACTTCATTCATTAGAAAATTTGATATGTGTGCTCAAAATAAGCTTCAAAAATACCTTTTTACACATTTTTAAAACTTTTATTGCATAATATAACATATATACAAAGCAAAGAAAGAAAGAAAAACAATAGTTTTCTAAACACTCTTCAACAAGTAGTTACAGGACAGATCCCAGAGTTTGTCATGGGCTGCCATATGATCCTCTCATATTTTTCCTTCTAGCTGCTCCAGATTATAGAGGAGGCTAAGAGGAATAAATAATTTTTCTTTTTATCATCATAATCGACATTTTTTTTTCTTTTTTGTGAAAAATAACATATATACAAAAAAAGCAATGAATTTCAAAGCACAGCACCACAGTTAGTTGAAGAACAGATTTCAGAGTTTGACATGGGTTTTCACAATTTTAGGTTTTTACTTATAGCTGCTCTAAGACACTGGAGACTAAAAAGGATATCATTTTAATGATTCAGCAATCATATTCATTTGTTAAATCCTATTTTCTCTGTGTAACTCCACCACCACCATTAATCTTTCTGTCCCTCTCTTTAGGGGTATTTGGGCTATGGCCATGTTGGAAGGGGCTGTCAATAATAGGGGGCAGGGAAATGGAACTAGCTGATATTCTGGAGAGGCTGGGCCCTCTAGACTTCAGGACTTATTTGGACCAGGGACCCATCTAGAGGTTGTAGATTTCTGGAAAGTTACTCTAGTGCATGGTACCTTTGTAGAATCCTATATTTTGCCCTAGGTGTTCTTTAGGATTGGCTGGAATGGTTTTGGTTAGGCTTTGGCAAGTTATGATAGGTAGCAATGTCTATTTGAAGCTTTGTGTAATAGCAACCTCCACAGTAGCCTCTCAACTCTATTTGAACTCTCTCTGCCACTGATACTTTATTAGCTACACTTCTTTCCCCCCCTTTGGTCAGATAGAATTGTTGATCCCATGGTGCCAGGGCTGGATTCATCCCTGGGAGTCATCTCCCACGATACCAGGGAGGCTTTCACTGCTGGATGTCATGTCCCACGTAGGGGGGAAGGCAAAGTTTTCACCTGCCAGAGTTGGGCTTAGAGAGACTGAGGCTACATCTGAGCAACGAAAGAGGTCCTCCAGAAGTAACTCTTAGACATGCCTATAGATAGTCTAGGCTTCTCTGCTACCTACATAAGCTTCACAAGAGTAAGTCTTGTGATTGAGGGCATGGCTTATTGATTTGGGTGTCCCTAAAGTTTGACACAGTATCAGGGGATTCCCTGATGGTAAGGTTTAATTGTTCCATGTTTTTTCTTCTATCCCTCAAGGGACTTTGCCAATACTTTTTGATTATTTGCTTAATATATTCTAGGATATATCTAGGCATTACATTAAGCAATACAGGATTAAAGGCCCTCTTTCTTATTCTGGGCTCCCTGTATTTCAGTTGTTCAAATGAGCTTAGAGACAGGTTGAGTTAGATTATGTGCTATAGAAAATTTAGGTTCCAGACAAAATAAACCTTTCTTCCCTTGGTCTCAAAGAGTATGCATGGTTCTAAAATATAGACAAAGTCTTCCTTGCCCCTGTGTTCTGAATTACTTTAACCCCAACCTGATCTGCTTCATTCTTATCTCTAAATACCAGATTATTTATATACATACATACATACATATATATATGAAACAGTTTCTCGAAATCCAGAAATAATAATTACCACTCAGGACTAAATGTGCCTGCTATAAGAGCTTACAATCCAGGCCCCTGTTTTCTTATAAGCATTTTGTAAGGGAGACTATACAATAATTATTCTTTTATTTCTGGCTTTTTTTTTTAATACATTTCACTTTTATGAGGGTGGTGGTTCCCAGTGTAATTATTAGCAGTAAACCCATATTAAGGCAGAAGACAGTGTAGAATATTGAAGAGGCAACTTTGGAGAGATTATTGTGTGAATTGGGGTGTGGTGGAGCAGAAAACCTTTCTGTCACTCATTTCTATGAAATGAGGATAACAATAGCACTGAGTGTATAGCGTTTCTATGAAGATGAAATATGTTAATAGCTGCAAAGCCCTTGGAATAAGCCCTGGCTATTGCTATAGTGAATGCTCAATAACAGTGAGTTGCTATTAATGTTGTTATTACTATTCTGATATATGTGACATTGACATATAAATAAGGACGTAAATAATTTCAGAAAGGGGTAAGAGCCACACACCTGCAAAAATAAAACAGGGTAATAGGATAGAAAGTAGTGGGATAGTATGGGGTAATTTAATGAAATTGATGTAGTCAGGGAAAGTCTGTCTGCATAGATAACATTTGGCTTGAGATCTGCGTGATAAGAAGGAGCCAACCTTATGAGGATCGGGGGTAAAGCATTGGAGCCATTGAATAGCAGGAACCAAGACCTAGAGATGGAAAAGGGTGTGGTGTCTTTGGGGACAGATAGAAGGTTAAAATTCCAAGAGTGACAGCAGGGAAGATCAAGAAAATGGGTACCCTTATACCTACATCAAAATATTCTCAAGTATTCTGAGGCAGAATTATTTTATTATACAGAGTACTGAGATTTTGATAGTATTATATGGCAATTTTGATTACAGGGGTCTATGGACCAATCCAGTTAAATTTAAAGAAAATAAAAATATGGTTTGATACTCTCAATGTTTTTACATGCATATATTTAAATGGTATTCTAATATGTCCTTGCATATAGTCAATATTGTTATTAAATAATAATCTCAATGGGAGTTTAAATATAAAAGTTGAAAATTAGCGTGCTAGCTAGCCATAAGAGTAAAATGTAGCTGTTTTAATTTTCTTATACTCCCGATGAAAAGGAAACAATGAAATTAGCAATCTGTGAGATCAAAGCTTTTCCTGTACTAATCATTCATAAACAAACATAAGTAGTTCACATTTTTATATTATTAGGTATAGGTGAAAAAGATATTTACTGTTTCACAGTGTTCCAGATAAATTCAACCTAATTTTGTATTTATACAGTCCAAAATACAAATGAGCATCTTATATTCAGCTATTTTGGGGCCAGGTATACAGCAAAAATTATTCCTGTCTTTTAAAAATCCATTTTGTGGTTTGAATCTGCTGGTTTTGTGTTCTGTGATCACCCAGTTAATTAAAAACAAACAAACAAGCACACTAACTTGGACTTAGGGGGGTGCACATTGAATAGTTAATCAACTTTGTCATTTTTTCAGTATGTGGGGAACATGGGCATATAAACCATGAACACAGTCATCTGTAGAATAGTCTAGGAAATCTCTCCTACAGTGAGCAGGTCCATGATTACTAAGAAATACAAAATACTAAGTTGGAATAAAAATGGCTCAGCAATTTAATTTGGAAGTGTGTACATATACTTAGCTGTTTTTTATAAATAACTGACTGTTCTGATGGTTTCTAGACTTAGTTGAGTAGGAATTGCATGTCTGTCATGACTGAAAGCATTGGTAAGCCAAAATCTTCATAAGCAAGCCCTCCCCACCCCCAAATAATTGCATACTCTGTCATGCCTAAGTCTTTAAGGATTATGAAACACAAGAGAAAAAGTAAATAAACTCCACAAATCACTCATACTCCGAAAAATCTGAAATTAAATAGGATAAATAAATACTGATAGAGTATTCTCATATATATTTCATAAATTGAAAAGAATAAACAATGCAGATATGCTTGTTTTGCATATTAGCTAGCATTATGATTGACATCTTACCAAAATTTAAACAAGTTCCCAATCAACAAAACTTATCAAGCATTGTAAAATCAATCAGAGCTATAAAGAAAATTTTAAAAAACTTAAAATAAAACTTTATTTTAAAAAACAATCCCTGAATTCAAGGAATATATAATTAACTTAAGATACAATTTTATTCATTAACATTACCAGAATGCTTTTGAAATGGACAGAACATGACATTAAACAAATTAAAAAATAATTATCATGATTGAATGCTTAAAGAGTTTATTAACAAATGTTTCAGAAATGGGAAAAAATGCCCATATACTTACTTATATGGAAATAATTTAAGTTATCATGATATGACTAATATTTAGAACTGAAGTCCTAAGACATGAAATAGGATATTCGGATTCTGTTAATAACAGCTTCTACCCTAATTTGATTATTAAAGAAATGCAAGCATAAATGATGACCTTATTTAGTTTTTAAAGACATATAAAAGAAGGAAACATCTTTGATAATGTCTCCCATATAAGCACAAAATGTGCTGCTCCATCCATAAAATGGAAATGATAACGTGCCTATCTCACTGAGTTGATGTAAGAGTTAGATGAGATTATGAGTGCAGATGGCTCATCAGGCTTTTGATCCCTTGTAGCCTTTGTAGACACTCAACAAATACTGTCTATACTCTTGAAAAAAAGTGTGCGTTACAGATATGGACCCATGAGTGTAATGGATAAGTTATGGGTTTAAATCTGTGTCCCCCAAAAATATGTCAAAATCTTTAAAAATGTGACCTTATTTGGACATAGAGTCATTAAAAATGGAATTAGTAAAATTAAAAAGAATCATACTGGAATAGAGTGGAACTTTAAACCTATCTGAGTGGTGTCCTTATAAGAAAGGAAGAGGACGCATGGACAGGTGCAAGGAATTTGACTACATAACAGAGGAAAAGATTGAGTTACGCTTCTGCAAACCAAGCAAGGCTGAGGACTGCCAGCCACTGCCAGAAGCCCGGAGAGAACAACAGATTTTTCCCTACGGATTTCAGAGGGAACTCAGCTCTTCTGACACTCTAATTTTGGACTTGTAAATTTCAGAATCGTGAGATGATAAATTTCCATTGTTTAAAGCCATCCAGTTTGTGATACTTTTAACAGCAGCTCTAGAAAACTGAGACAGGCTAATAAATAACATGACTAAGACTATACTAAAAATAGCCTTCTGACCCACATTTTTTTTTCATATATGCTATACTTTTTTTCCCACATTAAAGATGCCAGACAAAGGGAATGAATATTAATTGTAGAAAATGTGAATTTCTAAATTTATAAGTGTGATTAAAAGAAAAGACAGTCCACCTTAATTTCCCCAATTTTTAATCTCTATTGCAAGACCCAATTCAGCCCAAAGGAAGAAAACACCATCAATGGAAATCCAGGATAGACATATTCAATTTAGACTCTTCATTGCCAGGATAGAAGCCCTCCCCTTTCTTTTCAGTCAAGCTGAGTCTGCATTCTAGGAGGTATCTCCACTTCCACACAGCTGTGGGCAGGAGGTATGTGGTCCTTGGTCTCCACTGTCTGTTCCTGCTGTCTCCTCTGAACTGTCCACACTCTCACCTGGTGAGCAGCCCCATGGCCTCTGCCATCTCCAGTTTGTAATCGTGAGGCCTCTTAAGTACTAAGGGTCCTTTCTCTACTGCTGCCAAGCTCCTCTCAGGAAGAGTGGGAGCAGCTAAATGGTCCTGCACACCTGCTGGAGGCATAGGAATGATCTTTTAAGCTTTTTGCCTAGACATTCTGCACTACTGTCCATCTGCACTATTGTCACACCACTCTGACCCTGGTCTCCAGTGCATTTCTTTCAGCTATTTTTTCTTAAATTGTGAAGTGAAGCACAAGCAGTCCAACGAGTCATGTGCGCAACACCTCAGCAAACATTTCTACCATTTAGAGAGACACAGTCACACCTTTTCCAACAAAGTCTGAATTTCATCCATGGATAGAGGAGTGATTCGATCCAACTTGATTCCTTTGGGTGCTGTGATGGTTTGAAGTTATTATGTACCCCAGAAAATCATGTTCTTAAAGCTAATTCATCCAATATTCATTGGACTGCTTGCAACTTTTGGGGTTCTGTGGACACTCACTGGGAAGATTCCCACCACTTTGCTAGTGAAACTCACTAGGAAGTGTCCCCCTGTACTGTTGGGGAAACTTATTAGGGAGCCCCCTTGCAGGATGCTGGAGAAACTCACTGCAACTCCTGCATATTTCCACCCAGTGGAAAGGAAATCACCCCACTGGAGGAAGACAGAGTGTACCAGAACCAGGAAGAGAAGTCTCTTTGTTCTGGAGTATCTCTCTAGTATCCTCTGCTGGTCTGAAGTGTCAACTGGAGAAATGTTTACAGAATTCCACTCCAGTTGTACAACACTAAGCAGGGTAGATTTGGTACCAAGCCCAGCAAAAGTACATGATGCAAATACTTTTTGCCTGATCGGTCTGTTGTTGCCCTATGGTCTGGCAACATGGAAAACTGGACCATATCTGAAAGACAATTTTCTGGTGTGCCATAAGAACTCACTGTCACAAACAAAAAAATACTCGAATAATGAGTACTTTTTTCATACAAAATATGAAATAGCACCATTACCACCACCATCACCACTACTACATCTATTGCTGATGCTACTACTACTACTAACAGCTATCATTTTTAATATATGACAATGCTTGGGCCCTATATGTGCTACTTCATTTACTCTTCAAAACAGCTTTATGAGCAGGTATAATTATGAACACCATATTCATGATTGGTGAACTTGGATATTCGGGGGCTAACCAGCTTGAGGGCAGGGAATAAAAGAATTGAGCTTCAAATCCTGGATTGTCCATGCCTCGCATGTTCATTGCCTGTAGGTAATTCTCCCTGAGAACCTCTAGATAACTTGAGTACGGAATCAGAAAAATGGGAACATGCCAAACTAAATATAAAGCAGCATCAAGTGAAGATAGCTTTGGCAGGAATTGCTGAAATAGTACTGACCATATAACATACTGGGGGATATGAAATTAAATGCCTAAGGGACTCAGGCTGATAATGCTTATATTGAAGTGACGCTGTAATAAATTCTTAGCCAGCAGTGGAGACTGGAGGCAGTGTACCTGATCTAAAGGAGAATCTGCTCCTCTATCTCAGTGATTCAAAATATAGGGAAATGATAGCAAATCATACTGATTTTTCAGAAGAGGTCATAAAACAGGATATTTTTTGTGTCATCTGCTACTTTTTTTTTTTTTTAAATGCTGGCAACTAAATACAGCATTTTGGCAAGTCACTATATGGGCCAAATAAGACCTGATAGCAATGGAGTGGGGCCCTTCAATTTGAGGTTTGTGGCCTATAGTCATCTCAGAATTGGAATCATTTGCCACTGGGAAGGGAAATATTCAATCTGATGTCTAATGTTCCCTGCCCTCTTATGGGTGATTGGATGGGCACTGCCAATGTTTGTCTCTGTGACTTACCCTTAATCTATGCTTCCTGGATGACCAACTACTTTTGAATGTTATATTCTTTTGCTCTGATAGTCCATCCCATCAGGATACAGAGTTTTCCAGCTGACCTGGAAACTATTTATTCTTCTTGAGTTGACTCTGCAAAACTTTGGACAGATTCATTATCTCTAATTATTAATGAATTATATATTATATTCATTATATATAATTCATTATGTTATGTATGATCTTTCAGTTTAGTCTTGCCATTTTTTAATGAAAAAAGATTAAACACAAAATGTCAAAATACTGCAGCAATCAAGCACTGTACCCCTACCACCCATATTCAGAATTAGGAAGATTTTTCATGTTGTCTTCATAAATCTTTCATCACTGAAGTGTTTCAGACAGCATGATACTTAAACTTTATGAATTTCAGTACACAAATGTCTCTAAGGAAAAAGGACATTTTCTTATGAAATTCGGTGCCACAGTGACATTAGCCCATCAATCAAGTTAGAATAATTCATTCATCCCTATATATCCCATATTCTGTTTTTTTTGTTTGTTTGTTTGTCTATTTGTTTTTCCCTTGTGGTATTATTTACAGCATTCGCATTCCTTTTCCACCATATTTCTTTGTTAATGTGTGTTAGCTCTAAAAGCTTTCTTGGCTGCAGGTTCAACATTTTTAATAAAAATACCTTGAGGAGGTGTTGGGGATGGTTTAGCTTTGTAATAGCAATCCTATATTTCCTATACCATGGTGATTGGGACAGCAGTTCATGGTATTCCCCCTATTACTGACAACCATTTCAGTTTCTTACAACCCCAAGAGTATCTTATTTGAAATCACAATCAAACAAAGCAAATTCACAGTGGACAGTTTGTCTCTTATCTTCCTTTCTTTCTTTCTTTGCTGTGGCCATCAGTTATCCAAGGCTTTTTTAGAGGCCCCTTCTAGGACTTTCTCTCATTCTTCTGTCTGAAAGTTTTTGAAAATTGTCCTTTTCCATTCCAAAGAGCAGAAGCCTTGGGAATAACACAGCAGTACACTGAAGAGGGAATATAATTTGAAAAGGCTACACACATCAAAACAAATTAGCAGCTGTTGATTACTTTATCTACAGTCATTTCCATTTTTACATTTGTTGGTATCCCAGAAAATACTCTGAAAGAATCTTTACTTTTGACTTCATTTAAACACACTGAGAGAAAAGACTGGGAGATTGATCTGAATGCTTTAATGGTTGACTTAATATCGGTAATTAGATTCTAATGAAGACTCGATGGGCCTCAATTAGGGGATGCTGGTACTTACCAGTGACCAGGTGGAGGGTTGTCCCAACCAACTTTTCTGGAGACCACTTTAAGCCTTTTGCTTTGTTAGGTTAAGAAAATACTCATCTTGACCTTGCTGTAAGTAACATTGCAATTAAAACTCTAGCATTAAATAACAAAAAGCAACCTGAATGTTCTTTTCTTCCTTATTCTTAGTGTTCTCCCTTGGCAGGGGTTTTGTTTTGCTAAAGCTGCCAGAATGGAATATGCCAGAAATGGTCTGGCTTTTATAAAGGGGATTTATTAAGTTACAAGTTACAGTTCTAAGGCTGTGAAAATGTCCAGTTTAATGCACCAACAAGAGGATACCTTCTCGTAGCAGAGACAGCTTCTGGTTCCTCTGTGCATGGGAAGGCACGTGGCCATGTCTGCTGGCCCTCAAAGGTTTGTTTCAAAATGGCTCTCTCAGCTCCAGTGGATCCTTCTGGCTTCTGTTGGGAGACTTTTCCTTCTTCATTTGCAAATGTCGGTGTCTGTTCTCCATGTGGGTTCTGATTATTTCTGAGTCCTTGCTTAGCACCCAGGGTATGTCTGTCTGGTTCCTCTTGGCCATGAATAAGCTCTCTTAAAGGACTCCAGAAAATGGATAAAGACCCACCTTGCATGGGCAGGGTCACATCTCCATGGCAACAATGAGATCAAAAGGTCCCACCCACAATTGGGTGTGTCACATTTCCATGGAAACAGTCTAATCAGAAGGTCCCACCCTTAACAATAGGTCTGCCCCCACAAAATTGGATTAACAAAGGATTAAAAGAACATGGCTTTTCTGGGGTGCACAACAGTTTCAAATCAGCACAGCAGGTTGAGTCTTCACTCACTTCTCCGTATCTATTGTGTTCAGAAGAAACCAAGAAAGAAACATCATGACATTATGTTCAACTTCAGAATTAGAGCAGAACTGCTTTCTGAAAATATTTTAGACCCTTATCTCAAATAGATAACTATATACAATTTTTAATAATTGTTCTCAGTTCTCCATCTTTTGATTCCTAAATTGTCAATTTGAATACCATTCTAAATCCTGCATTCAATAAAAGACACAGTTCTTTCTCTATTGTCCATCTGGTAATAACTATTATTTCTGCTACCATATGTACACAGCCTAAGAGAGAAAGGTACAGGAGGTGTTAAGGAATATTGAGAGGACAACCTCTGAGAGTGACTTTTCTGGTCTCTTTGTGTAAAATAAGCCATATAAACTATATTGGCTCCGTGATTCAAGCCTGCAAGACAAGGTCTGAATGTGTGTTTATAAGCAAACATGAACTGGAGTCTATCTAATTGTTTGCAACTAAAACATATTGATGTTTAATCATGGTCAGTGTTGATGTCAGGCATTTATCCTAATATATTTTTGGTTTAACTATATAAATACAGTTTTTAATGGTTCAAAAAAGTAATCCCTTCTACTGTACCACCACGCTTCACAAAGAATAAGCACCACAGATATTATTTATTGATATGTCGTAATGTCTGAAAATCCACTCTTTTATTCTTGGAATTTAAGGCTATTAAAATGGCATACTCCTTGGAAAGACAGCTTTTCTAGCCACTTTCCTCTGAGTATAAATTGTAAATGCTTTCCTTAGTGAATGCATAATGTCAGAAAAAGTTATTAGTAGTCCTAATAGCTCCTTGAGATTCAATAAAAGGGGAAAACTTGTATATAACCAAGACGTTTAATCAGAGCTTGTTCTTAGAAATAAAATGGGACAGTGTTTTGCATATAAAACTTTGAATGAAAATCAATGAATTGATGATTCTATTTTACCAAAAACTATGTCCATTCCATATGGAGATAACCATCTTAATCAAAAAGATGTGCGAGGAGACCCTTTTAAAATGTATAGTTTCAGTGATTTCTCTATGTGATAATACAGACTATTTATAAAAGAAAATGCTCAATATTAGTAAAAAAAAATCACTCTATCTTTGAGGTTCAAAACTGTATTTTGGGGGAAATGTTTCTATTCTTACAAAAGAAAGTTCACATTCATAAATTCTGATGATTTGTTTTAAATTTGCAACTTAGGACAAAATAAATCCTAGAATGTCCTCTGTCTACCACGGGTTAAGACAATTAGCAACAACTTAAGGCAATAAAATGAGACACTACTCAGAATAAATGAATGTCTTTGGTTTGCACGACAGCTGTAACTCTGTGATGTGTGCATGGGAGTTTATTTGCTAGACAGAGGGTATTGTCACCTTGATTTTTTTTTTCTTTTTTGAAGCCTGTCCCAGACCAGTTCAACTGTTAAATTTCAATTAAACTAAATTTGGTCAGGAAAAAAAAAATGTTGGAAAGTATATTTCTTTTATCTCGTCTGAGCTATTGGCAAAGTAAACTGGCTTTTCCATACTTGGCATTTATTAATAATATTTTGAATACCATTGCGCTTTTTAAGCTGAGTGTGGTGGAATTCTCTTGTGGGATTATTAAATGAGTCGATTTGCATTCTAATGAGAACAAATGTTTGGGATTGCATTGTTAAAATGCTAAAACGGTGTGTGTATAATTATTTTGCAGCTTAGATTCGAAGAACTCATTTCCCCAAACTCTTTTTTTTTAAATAACTAAAGAGTCAGAGCCTACTGACGGCTGGAGGGGAGGTGATTAGGGTAATTTAAACTGTTCACAAATGACTTTGCCGTGGAATGAAAGCATTTCTTTGGCTTTGCCCGGCTCCTTTCATTATCTTTAAGCGGCTGCAGTGTTGAGTCCATAAGAAGTCTCACCAAGCTCTCTTTCCTTGTACAGTTTCTCATTTGTATTGATTAATCATTTTGTAATTCCATTCTAGGTTGACTTGCTCATCTTTAAGGCGTGTGCTGTTTTTTCTTTGCTTGTCTATCCTGTAACGGATATGTTGTCTGTTCTAATACCTTAGCTTTATCACTGCAAGTCAAGCTTTAAAACATTAATCCCTTCATGCTTTAATTTCATATTCTATTACCAGAATGAATGCAAATACTGTTTCCTTTTTCTCCTTTTTAATCATCTTTACTGCGGCTTTTGCATCTGGGCCAATAGTAAACTAAGCTTTTATTTAGAGTGTAACTCCTCTAAAAAAAAAAGTTTTGCAACTCGTTTATCTTTAGTTTTCAACTTCTGATGACAAAATAAAAATGTTTACTCAAAATATCTATAGTCTCAAAATCTAATTTGTGGATGCCAGTTTAAAAATATATATAAGTTAGAAATATTAAGGTACAAACATTAACAATAGAAATGTCTTTTATTATATTTTCAAGTATTATGTTGGCTAGCCTTGACCCGAGGAATTCAATATGGTGATAAAGTTACAGAAGGTTGATTATTTTAGATTCTTTACATCATGGACCTTAGAACTGGGAAAGAAACTAGAAGGTATATAGACTACTCTACTCTTTATATAAAAAATGATTGTGAATCCCAGAAAAATTAAGCGATTTTCCTATGGACAACAAATATGTATATATATATATATATATATATTTTGTTATATGTGTGATTAATTCATGAAGAACATTCAGTAGACTCAAAACAAGCACTAAATATCTAAGAAAGGTGCCAAAAACTGGATGGAAAAATAGACAAAGCAGAGTTCTGTTTGTAAATTCCTATTGTGATGACCAATATTTTATTAGGCTTATTGATATTTTATGTCTGTTCTATAAGTATATATATATATGTATGCATGTGTGTGTGAATTATATTAATTCAAATATAATTGTGTGGAAATATTGACAAGGTATGGCTTCAAAAAATGCAAAATAAGAAAATCATGCAAGAAAATTTGCATTATTTTATGATAGTAATTAATCCAATGGAAGCAGACTGCCTCAGTTAAAATAAATGTTAAAAGTTAATAATATTAAAATATATATTAATTGCTGTGCTGATGGTTACTCCTTGCTTTAGAGCCACTTTATAACCACTTTATAACCACCGAGTCATCAAATTAAAAACTCATGAAAATTGATGTCAAGATTTATTGTAACCTAAAAATCGGTACTTCTATTCAAAGACTGTGCTGCTTCCTTTTTTGCTTTCAAGACCTTAACAATTTTAGGACTCTGTTATGTTTTAAGATAGTGGTAATTGCAAAAATGGGCAAGTTTAAATTCTTCCATAAAACTAATATACCTTTTGCTAGAGCTTGGCAATAAGAGATCAATTAGGCTTCATTTGCTTGCAGTTTGGGTTATGGTAACCAAAAACATAATACAGACACTTAAACATAATGGCCGGGTATTTTTAGTATAAGCAGATTAAAAAACCAGAGGTGGGGCTGGCTTCAGATATGCATATACCTTTGATCTAAGTCAGGGATCTCATTTCAAGATAGCTTCCTCTGAACCAAGCAGCTTTTTAAAGGCAAATCAGTAGCGGTTAGAAAAACAAAAAGACTAGGGAAATAGATGCTAGCAAGGAAGTTGAAAAAGAGCCACTATTAGGATTTATCAGCAAAATTTTCCAGATTATAAATGTACTATCCAGATTATCGTACTGAGTATAGACATAAAAATGACAGTGGGCTCCTCTCTCTCACTTTCTCTTTCTCTTTCGGTTTTAGTATTTTATATCTTGTGCCATCATCATGGAATGCATGGATTGCATCAAGGAAAGGGGATCTGATAAACCAAATGCAAGTGAAAGCAATTATTCACTATTCACTTCATTTTATTTTTTCAGGTTTAAGACACATGGCAGACACATGCCTTACAAACAACTCTTTCTCTTGTGTACAGAAAAATTACAAACTTTGTTCTCTACAACTTTGAATCCTTTAATCTCCCTGTGGCTGAATAGTTCCCTCCTTCTGCCCTCTAAAGCCTTTAGTTGTCTTGACCTTTCATACCTGTTTTGTCTTTAGAAACAGCTTTGTAAATGTCACAAGCTTAGGATTCTTTTTAGAGGCTTTGAGTTTCAGCTCTATAACCACTGAGTAATCAAATTCAGGTTGGTTGTGGTTCATGATATTTATTGACTGCTAGTTTGGCTTTAAGACCTCAAAGCTGTAGGTTGGAGTGCCAGATTGTTCTGTCATCACAGAAAAGTCAAAGACTATGGGTCTTGTCAGCTTCTTTTTCTTTCCTGTGTATTTTTTTTAATTTCCTAAGTTAATTATAACTTTAATAGCTTTTTTACTTCTGTTTGGGATGCAAGATAACCAGAAGAAATCAGGCTTTCATCAGTTTGCACTAGGATGATATCCAAAGACTGAATTCAGGAATGATTACCAAAACTAGGTTCTTATGATATTGGTGGAAGGGAAAAATAGGCATTTATGTAGGTAAAGAAACAGTCTTAGCTTGCAGCGATGACAAGCAAAAGCAAAACTGCCAAACTGGAGGACTATTGATTACCAAAATGAATTATCGTGGATGATGGTGATAATTCAGAATTGTTTAGCAAATTTATTCTCAAGACCATTAACTCTTTTTTGAGGTAAGAATAAGTTAAGATCAAGTCGTTAATAATGCTAATAAGCCAGATAATTGCATTACATGTTTAAAAAGTCTCATGGAGAGAAATTTTACTCAAGAGCCAGAATCTCTTCACACCTGGCAAGAACTGAGAGTAGACTGGAGCAAACAACACTGGAGCTCATTAAGCATATCATCCATTGTATGAACGCAACAAAATGCCTTGTCCTGAACCTGTTTTGCTGGTGCTTTTTAACTGAGCAGGTGTGCTGTTCAAAAGGGTGTTCATTAAACGGATTTCATTCTGTTGCATATGTCAAGTGATTCTTGGTATTTTTGTGTTTAAAAATAAACACAAATTCCCTGAAAAACATGTAAATCCTATTGTTTTTAGTTGGAAATCCATATGTTCCTCTTACTTTTAGACTGAAAAAAAAAGGACTAGAGGAGGAGCTACTTCGTCTTAAATAATTCATGCTATTATTTTTGCTTGGCTTTGGCTCTAAAAATATAGAAATTTTGCCAAGGCAGTACTACTCAATTGACAAAAATATCAATGTAAATTCAGAACTCTGACAATTTAGAAAAGTTTATACCTCCACTTGTGGTAAATACATTTATTAAAAAAATACATTGCATTCTTCTCTCTTACTTTTTTCTTATATCTCTTTGTTTCTTGCTACTCAGGATTAAAATGCTTAGTAACACTATGAAGGTATTTAGCTAGTTGAAGAATTTCCTACCTGTCTGTAAGACATACAAAAGGAAAGCTACAGCATAGACAAGTAAATTAATCGACTTATGGAAAATTAATCCCAAGTGGTCTTATAAATTACTGTACTCAAAACTGTAAATTATGAGTTATGAGGGGATTTAAAAAACCATTATGAACTACTGGCACAATGTACTACTTATGCCATAAGGCCAAAAAAATTAGCAGACTCATTTGAAGCAAAACAGAAAATATCCTAAGCACATTCTATTTACATTGCTTTTGAGCTGTTCAATTGAAAGAGTGCTTTGACATACATTCTTATTAAATACTCACTGAAATCTTCCATGGTAGGCAATTTATGAATACTAGTCTTCATTTTAGATTTAAGAAACAGAGGCACAATTGAGAAAAAGGTGTTACCCAAAACCATATAGGTTCTCACAGATGGATCCAAAGCTTAATCACAGGTCATCTCTGTACATTTATTATTTCTATTATACTGAACAGTTTCCCAGATAATTAAAATCACTACAGATTAGATAAAAAGTACAGTAGCTATAAAGATATAGAGAACATGACTGTAAGACCACATCGTTAATATAGGGTATTAGGAAAAGTGTAGCAGCATGTATCAATCAATTGATAAATGCCCATTAAATATTGTTAAATGTGTGGCATAAAAATGGATATAATGATGTAATTAGTGCCCTAAGAGAATGGATATACAATTGGTAAGAAGATGTATTTGTATGAAAAAAAAACTATTCAAGAAGTCTCACTGTAAAAATTTGCAGTAGGATGTTGTGAAAGATGAATGAATTTGCATGATATGGAGTCAGGCTCTCCAGTATAGTTGGCACTAGTTACATATGGCTATTGGATATTCAAATTGTGGCTAATCTGAACTGAGATGTGCTGTAAGCATAAAATACACAATGGGTTTTGAAGATGTTATGAAAAAAATAAAATATCTTACAAATCATTTTATACTGATATATTTTGAATTATTAATATTTTGGGCTATACCAGATTAAATAATATATATTGTTAAAATTAATGTCATGGGTTTTGAAGATGTTATGAAAAAAATAAAATATCTTACAAATCATTTTATACTGATATATTTTGAATTATTAATATTTTGGGCTATACCAGATTAAATAATATATATTGTTAAAATTAATGTCATCCCTCCACTTGCAAACTTTTTAAACGTGGTTGCTAGAAAATTTAAGATTACATATATGGTCACATTATATTCCTCTTGGGCAGGGCTGATAGGTAAAGAAATGGAGTCCTGAGAACTGCTGGGAAGGATGAGTAAGGAGCAGATATGGGAAGAGGAGAATGGGAGGAGTCAATGAAATCATGGAAGATTGAATAGTCTGTGGTGAAACCTTCGATAAGATCTAATTCTTCAATTCAGCCTACTAATCATAAAACCTTTCTTGTGAAAAGGCCCAGTTTTTAGGCAAGATAAATGGAAATATTAATGATTTAGCGTCACATTAAGGCATAGAAACATGTGGTTGATGGGGTAAGATGTGTCACCCCTAGTCACATCTTAAATTCATCTCTTTCCTTTCATATAAAAGGCTTTGGGCTTCATCACACTATAAAATCAAAGTTCAATGATTTCTCCCAAAGATTGGGAACCACTTCCTGACTTCTGAGTTAAATACACATTTTTAATAAGAAGTAAGTAGCACATGGAATAGAGGATTATTTAATCCATTTGATAACATATGGTGTACTATTCAGAAGTGGTCTATGCAATAGTGAGAAAAGAAACCAACCCTACCTCAATGTGTTCATGGCATCTGACTTAATACCTACATTAAATATATGAGCAATGAAGGAATGCAACTGTCAAGGAACTGGCAGTGAAATAGAGGAAATCAGACATACATCTATTACTGAAATATAAGGAGAAAATAGTGTTCTAAGGACTTAATAGAGGAAAAAGAGTACTTCCGTCTGGGGACTATGACAAGACTCCATGGAGCAGCTAGGATTGGGCTTAGTTCTTAAGGTAAGGATTTCACATTGGCATGTATTAAAGTGTGAAGAGTATATTCAAAAATAAGTAACAGCATTAACAAAAGAGAGGGGAATTCATAGCTCAAATTGATTAGAGTGAAGAAATTATAAATTGATGTTCATCCAGGAAAAATGGTTTTGGGAGGGATCATTGAAGGCCTACTATAATAAGGCCCTGAGTTTAGATGAAGGAAATAGGATATCTTCGAAGCAATGTTAAATGTAACAATATTTGCATGTCAGTAAAAAATAAGTCAGCAATGTGACTCTGCTCTATGATTACTGAATTAATTTAATAGAAGTAACATCAACAACAAAAATAGAACAGTAACAAAAAAACAATTTCCTGGTGCCTCATCTATTTTAGGTCACTCCAAAAAGATTACATTTGCAGTGGGGCATACTGGAATACTATTTAGATTCCCTTGGTCTTCTTAATTGGTCTCTAACCATGATTAATAGCTCCTTCACCCATGATATGGATGAGATACCACATGACATGGAAGTTGGGAGGGCAAACTGGGCCTGAAAAGTGACCTTTGTCAGAGTTATTTTGGAAAGACCAATCTATGGAGTTAGTGTTAGACTAAATTATCTTCACAATCCTTTCTAAGGCTGAGATTATATGATTTTGTGAGTTTTGAGTCTGACTAATATTTCATGTACTAATTTTAAAAAGCCTAGACATAATAAATAGTTACTATGAATAGATTCTATGAGCATTTGCCCTGATTTTTGCTAGGCAAAGATTTCCTCTTAATCGTGCAACTGAATATTAGAGAATAGAAATCTTTCTCACAGTGTCATGAGTTTTTAACCTTAAACTGATACAATCCCCAAATCATTGCAGGACTATTTTCAAAAGCATTAATTCCTTACTTTATAAGAATAACTGTACAAGGGTCAAGGTTAGGTTTTCATGCTTGATAAATAATGTGTTGGCATCAACTTTAGACCACTAGTTAATTGCCCTCTGTTGCCAAAAGTATTAAAACTTTAGTGGCAAGTAGAACATATATCATCCTTTGAGTAGGTAGTAAAAAAGATCCAGGGAGCAAATACAACTTTTGAGATCAAGGCTATATTAAAATAAATCATTATTTCAAATATGATCTTCAAATATAGAGGTCCAGTCTATTTTTACTATGAAACATTTCATATAAAGATCATATTTATATCATTAATACAAGTAAATCTTTTATATATGCTTTCCCCAAATAAAGTAAAAAATCTGTTCAATGATAATTGTTTCTCATGTAATGTAAAACCATGAAATTTGGCTTGGCTATTATCAGAGAAGCAGAATTCTTACAAGGGGATGTTCCAAGAAGCTAATGCAGTAAGATAAAAGTAGTCTGAATTGGAATTAGCTTCTCAACATGAGAAAGACAATTAATTTGGTTGAACCTTTTTTCTAAGCTTAGAGGAAAAAATCAAATGCATTTATACAAATTCTGGATTCTCCAGGCATCTTAAAACGTCTTGGGAAGCCTGACCTTCCAAACTTATAGGAAGACTGTCTTGCAGACTGCCTGATCTGTATAGTTTAAACCCTAAGTTCAATAATCTTCCCCTGCTATCTCTGGAAGAGCAGTGAAAACTACCAGAACCTCATCCTTCAAGTTGTAAAGATCTCCTATACTTTTTTGTGTGTGTGTGTGTGTGTCTCTCGCATGTGCAGGTGCTGGGGAATCGAACCCAGGTCTCCAGCATGGTAGGCGAGAACTCTGCCTGCTGAGCTACCATGGCCCACCCTATACTTTTTAACTGAAATGAGTAACTAGCTCTCAAATTGCCCCAAGTCATAGAAGTCTCTTTTAATCTACAAGGGTAATGCACATAACAAAAGTGTAATATATATATTTTGTTAGACTATCCCCCTCCCCCAAAGGGATTACTTGTTTTAACTAAATGAGTCTTTTAATATTCCTTTTTCAACCCTCTCTCACCAAGCGTTTATTATTGGTCATTTATTGCTTGAACGAGGGTGATTTTCCTAGAATCTTCTCTTCCAGTTGATACTACATCACAAAGTCTACCACCTTCACTCTCTTTCCCATAGAAAGAGTGAAAAATACTGGAAATCCTTTCTGGGAACTTTTCTCCCGGAGGTTCCCAAAATATGTTATAATAGCTGTTCTATAATCTACCAGGCATGCCAGCAGACTTCAAACTGGTGGATCATGCTTTAGAATGTGGCAGATTTGCTTTTGTGCAGTCCAGGGTATACATAGTATCAGTCACTGAAGGAAGTTTTTGATAGTTTTACTGTCTTTTGGAGATTTCTTTGTTTAGAGATTGTATCACCATGGAAATATTATAAAGATAGCCATAGCCTGAATAAATAGATTTGCATATTTTTTTGACAGTCAAATTTTATAAAATATAAAGACCTTCAAGTAATAAATAGTTCTATAGTGTAAGGTAGTGTTTGCAGCAAGGTGTGTAAGACATGGTCCTTCCCCACAATGACATTACAGTCTGTTTTAAATAAATTTAATAGGTCAGTCCAGAGCACATGTTTAATATTGTAAGGGAGAATGAAAGAATTGAACAGAAATGGGCGTGTTGGACTAGATGACCTAAGAACTAATAATAATCCTGATCAAACTAAAGTTTTGGAAACCTACTCAGAAAATAAAATGCATTTTACCTATCTTAGAAAAATTAGAGTTTTCCTTTTGAGTATTAGATAATATTATGAAAAAAATTATTGTAACCTGAAGATAAGATTACAATATTTCCTGTATGTTTTAGTTTCCTAGCTGCTAAAACAAATGCCATAAAATGGGTGGACTTAACAACAGGAATTTATCAGCTCCTGGTTTCAGGGACTAGAAGTTTTGCTTTCTCTTAGGGTTAGCATATTCTGGTTGGCTGGCAATCTTTCTGTCTTTGGTTCCTTGAATTTTCTGTCACATAACAATGACATGGCAGCGAGTTCTCCTTTCTCTTCCAGGTTCCACTGACTTCCAGCTCTTGGCTGTTGCCATGGTTTCTCTCTGTCTGACTTTCACTCTATCTATAATGTACTCCAGTAATCCAGATTAAAGCTCAACTTGATTTAGTTGGACCACAGCTTAACTGAAGTAACGCCTTAAAGAAACTTATTTATGTTGAGTCTATACCCACTAGAACCAAGACCAAGAACATGTCTAAACTGAGGTGCACAATTCAATTCACCACCCTGTGGTAGGCAGGATTTTGGTTTCCATCAGCCTCATCCCCTGGGATTATACCTGTGTATGCTACCTTCTATGGCAAAAGAAGACTTTGCACATAGTATTAATGTTACACACATTACATAGAAAAAATCTGGATTATATAGGTGGCCCAGTATAATCACCTGGGCTCTTAAAACTGGAAGAGGAAGGCATAAGGTCACAGAGAGTGAGAGAGAGAGAGTTTTAGAGAGATGTAGCATGCGAAAGGCTTAACCTGCTGTTACTGATTTTAGAGCTGGAAGAAGGAGGCCATGTACCAAGGAATGCAAGTGGTCTCTAGAAGCTAAGAAGGACACTCAACTGACAGTCAGCAAATAAAGGGCCCATCATTCCTAAAATCACCTGGAACTAAAATCTGCCAACAACTTGAATGAACAGGGAAACAAATTTTCCCTTAGAATCTGCAGAAGGAAACTCAGTCCTGGTGACACTTTGATTTCAGCCTTGTGAAATGTTAAACAGATCTAGCTGGACTTCTGACTTACGGAAACTATAAGTTAATAAATGGATATTATTGTAAACTGCTAAATGTGTGGTAATTTATTAAGACAATGTGGTGGTCTAGAGCTATGTACCCTCGAAAACCAAGTTCTTAAACTTAATCCATTTTGGTGGGGTAAGTCCATTGCAAGTAGGACATTTTGATGAGGTTATGTCAACTAAGGTGTGGCCCAACTCAGTCAGGTTAGGCCTTAATCCTACTGCTGCAATCCTTTGTAAGCAGACGAAATTCAGACAGACAGAGAGAGAAAAACATGGCAGCAGGAAGCTGAAAGTCAACGGAACCTGGGATAAAAGGGACAGATCAGAAGAGGCTGCTATGTGCATTGCTGTGTGACAGAGGAGCCAAGAACCAGGGATTACCAGCCAGCTCTAGAATGCATCTTCAGAAAGAGAGAATCATTTTGATGAAACCTTGATTTAGACTTCTCCTAACCTCAAAACCACTAGCTAATAAATTCCCATAATTTAAGCCAAGTCATCGCATGGTACTTGCTTTAGTAATGAGGAAACTAAAACAGACCACAATTAAAAAAACAAAGCCCTAGTATGGTCTCCTACAGATTTGGAGAGTCACATAATGCTCCCATAACTAAATTGCATGTGTGTGTTTGTGTGTGCACTTGTTAATTGTATTGGAATTTCAGTGTACTGGCATTGTAATCTCATTTCTTGAATGTACCCCTGAAATACAAAAAGAAAATTCTCTGACAATGCAATTTGGATTAGAATTGAAAACTGATTTTCTACTTAAATTTATTGTTAGTGTTTTGTAGATGGAGAAAAGTAATAATGTTTTCTCCTTGATTTTGGTCTGACTTCACAGTTCATGATCCTCCAAAAATCAAGTGATGCACCTAAATTGTCAAAATTCTATTCCACATTAACAGAGTAATAGCAAAACAAATCCATCAAAATAAAGTATTTCCTTTTTTTCCGACTTACTGCTCACACATTTACTTAGATATTACTTTTTGGAGATTGGATATGTCATAGTAAAATTATTAGCCATACATGAAAATTTATAGACTCTTGTTAGAAATTTATAATCTTCTCACCATTAGCTAACCACTCCAGCAGAAAATTACCATAACAATATTAGTATTGTTAATGCAAAGTGCTCTGCTTATCTTTGCCAAAAGTTTTTATGCGTGTCTTTTATAGGAATTTCTCACCAGAAATCTTCGTATTTAGAAAGAAAGAAAGAAAACCATATCTCCTATTAAGCTGTGCTTGTCTTTGTTTAACTCTTAAGCTATGAGCCAGAAATTTTGTGAATATCCTTTTCTACATATCACCAGCATGTTTCCTGAGATTTATTCGCTACCCTGAAGAGAACAAGGTATTTCCTTCTCACCTGTTAGAAGACTCTGGGAGTCAGTCTTAGTAGACCTCATTTTGTATAGCTTGATGCCTCAGCTCACATTGATAACTTAACAAGGGCTTATGATTTTATAACTAGGACTGATTATGCTATAATTCACCACATTGTTACAGAAAATAGTGTTATCATGGTGCACATTCAAATAAAGCCCATAACACAATCACAATCTAAAATAAAGGTTAAGTAAAAAACTTGGGAGGGGATAATTTTTCTTCCCCTGCTCTGTAAACAGCTCAGACATCTTCTTCATTGCTAAACTACCTAAAAACAATACACTATAACGAGGTAAGTTGGTAGCTTCACATTACAACATAACTTGGAGTGTGTTTTTCTTTTGGTAAAGGAGTGTATTTTTTTATAGAAAAAATATTTCAGTGTATCAAGTTAAAATCTCAGTGACAAACAGTGCTAACTAGCACATGTCTGCATGTCACCAGAAGTGGCTGTGCCTGACATTTCCTGGAGGACAGCTTATAGTTAAATGGTATTGGAAGGCACCACAGGCATTATAGAAAATGTATAGAGGACAATGAACAACAATGGAGCAAAATCAAGCTATTTGAGCTAATGGCTGAGGCTGTGTTCAGAGTATATACTTGTGTCATTCAGTTCACTATGGCTAAGGTTGTGTCAGTGTTTTCATAATAGAGCTACTATTTTAGAGGTTTATAACCTGGCAATAAAAGTTGGCTTCTGGCAAAAATCTGACATACAAGACAAGACCTTAGCAAGAAAGTGATTTTTGAGAAATGCAATTTGGGGGGGGATGGGGAGGAGTTATGGAAAACGTTTTGTTGTTTCAGACATCCATTTGAGTTCTTGAAACTCATAATACAGCTCAGATTTAGGAAATGGCATTTTGTAAGTTATTAGACTACAAGGAGGAATCAAATTTGTGAAAGGCTGGTAAAACAATACTTATTTTTATGGGCTTAGCTCAGAACATTTTTATCTTTCAAAATGCTCTTCTGACTTTTCAAAGCGGGAGTGTATATAATGATTCACAGCCCCTTATTTTGATATATAGAAGAGCATGCTTGTATGAAGATCAAGAAACTAAGAGAAATTTTACTTTCAGAAGTTAATGTATTACGGTATGTTGCCTGTTTTGAAGTTAAACTCTTTAATAACACCCAATTCATTAATCCTATTATTAAATGTCATTGAGTCATTGAATCTAAAAGTTGGAAGAAATCTAAATTCCAGAAAGAGTAAAAAGATATATCCCTGTCATCATCATTACCATGATCAGCTGTTCATTACAACATCACTTGTGTCTCATAGTGTACTGGAAACTCACATGCACTAACTTCATATTCATTATTTGATCTCATGAATCTTTGATCTTTATGTTGTCATAGAGATACATACCCAAAGAAGAAATAAGATAAAGGGGGATACAATTTACAAATATAAATGCTGTTGCTTGCTAAAAAAGTTAATCATATTTCTTAGGCTTGAAAATTTTAAAACCTTATGGGGGCCATAAGATTATGACAAGAATGGAGTTGCAGGGCAGGAGAGGAGGAGTTGTTAAGAGAAAGAAAATAAAGGGAAAGATGCTGAAAAACAAGAAAGACAAAGCTCTTAGCAGAACAGCAGTTCCTGATTATAGAAAATGTGGATGTTGATTTTGATGATGATATTAATAACTAGCATTTATTGATGTGCGTGTGCAATGCATTGGTTGTTTAATAGGCATTATGTGCAGCTATATAATATTATTGATAAGCAACTGCAGTTTTCTTACGAATAAAAAAATGTATTTCTTTTTGAGACAATGGCTGTCAAGCTTTAAAGTACAGCATAGAATAGCAACAGATATTTCAAGTTAAAGCTGGATATCCATGATTTTGAAATGCATATGATTTCCTTAAGAGGATGATGGAACTGGAATGGCCTTCAGAGAAACAGTGCCTCTGACTTATTGGTCAGAACAATGAAAGTCTTCATAAAGCTTATATTCTCTGTTGCATGATTTGGAATCATTGCCGACACTTTGGCTCAATTGCATTTAAATAATAGCCTTTTATTATCCCAGTTCATGTTAAAACGGAATATTCAAGTCTCTCAAAAGAAGGATTGAAGAATTGAGATGAAACTGAAGAAAAATTAATTTGACCCCATTTCGTATTTAGCCAGCGTTGTAACAAAGGCTTAACTAGATTAGAGGAAGAACATTTGTAAATTATTTTCATGAAAGAAGCAGAATCATCACCTCATCACCGAGCTTACAGAATTTTTTCTCTCTGTTAAAGAGACCCATATCTTACCTTGCTTTAAACTTTTCCACTTGTATGAGTCTTTCAATGTGATTCTTTGTTTAACACTGGATTTCACATCAGAGACTTGACAAGTTGAGAGGTGAGTTATCTAGAACAAAAAAATTAAGCTTGTCAGAAGCAGTCCTCCCACACAGAATTAATCTAAAATTCTTAAGTTCTCAAGATAATAGTTCTAAAGAGATATTTTTATCCATACCACCAATACTGAGTGGGTTGTAGAAGAAATAGTTTTTCTTTCACATGTTTGAGTGTCACTGTTTTTATACAGATTCTGATTTTTTTTAATTTTTTTTTTTTTTTGCTGAACTTGTCTTAAAGAAGAGCTACACACCACTGGCAATTATGGTTAATGGAATGTAGGAGTCTATGGGGAATGTATGTGTATGCATATATATATATATATATATATATGCATACACACGCATACATTTTCTCTTTTAATCCTCACTAAGTGGTGCTCTAGAAGCGATTTTATCTATTATAATATATCATAATAGATATTGAAGGGGGATGGTAGATTCATTTAAAATATATTGTTTCACTTGGAAATATTCAGTTCAAAAAGTTCAGAAGTAATAAAAAGTAATCTCCAAGTTCCAGAAATGAGAAGGAAGCTCAAAGTTGTTGTAGTGAACCAGAATTTAAGTTTTAAGGCCCAGAATAAGGCATCAATATGAAAACTGTATCTCAATACACATATAAAACTTGGAGCAGAAAAAAAAACCTATAAGAATGGCTACCATTAAAAAAACAGGAAACTATAAATGTTGGAGAGTGTGTGTAGAAATTGGAATACTTATTCACGCTGGTTGTCATGTATGAAGGTTTAGCCACTGTGGAAGACAGTTAGGCAATTCCTCAGAACACTAAATATTGAGTTGCCCTATTACCCGTGTGTGCAAGCTGCCAGAATGCAATAAACAACGAGAATGCAAAAAAACTAGAATTGGGCTCTCTGCATAGGACTCTCTGTATAAAGGCTGATACCACAAAGGAGTTGTCCTTTCTTTCAAACAAGAAGCTAAAACAATTCAACTACCACCCATGAGACTTGGTACAAAAGAAAGAAACCCATCCTGGGTCTTAGGTAGGCAAGTCATCTGGATGATTGAAAGCTTAAATTAAGTAAGCCAGTGTTTACTTTGCAAACAAAAACTACCCATATGCTAGTGAAACTCTTACAGCACCAAGAATGGCAAATATGAGACCAGGCTCCACGATCCATGGTAGAGAAGGGAAAATAGTAGAGGGTACCTAGAATTCTAGAAATTATATTGTAGATTAAGAAGTATTTGAAAGAGTATCAAGTACGCCATGAATCTGTATAGATGTACCTATCTTTTCATCTCCCAAATTACCATTGAGGAAAACAAAGAAATATAAATAAGACTTGCATCAATACCAGAAACAAGGAAAACTTGCCATCCATGTGCTACTTTTTAAAACATTTTTTCTGTCTTAGAGAAGTTGTAGGTTTAAGAACAATCATGTATAAAGTACAGAAACCCCATATACCACTCCACCACCATTACCTGTTGGAACTCTTTAAGATCTAGCTTTTGTGCCTCAAAGGACTTTGATTAAAAAGTGAAGAGGCAGCCAACTCAATGGGAGAAAATATGTGGAAATCACATATTGGATAATGGTTTGATATCCATGTACATGAAGAAATTATACAGCTCAGCAACAAGAGAATAAACAACACAATTATAAAATAGGCAGAGGAAATGAATAGGCACTTTTCTGAAGAGCAAATACAAATGGCTACAAAGCACGTGAAGAGCTGCCATCTTCATTGACTATAAGGCAGTTGCAGATTAAGACAACAATGAGATATTACCTCTCGCCTATAAGAATGGCTACTATTAAGTAAACAGGAAACTATAAATGCTGGAGAGCATGTATAGAAATTGAAACACTTATTCACACTGGTGGTCATGCATGAAGGTTCAGCCACTGTGGAAGTCAGTTTTGCAATTCCTCAGAACACTAAATATTGAGTTGCCCTATCACCTGGTGTTTCCAAGCTGCGAGAATGCAATAAACAAGAAATGGAATGGCTTTTTAAAAAGGGGAATTTATTAAGTCGCAAGTTTATAGTTCTAAGGCCATGAAAATGTCCAAATTAAGGCATCAGGGAAAGATACCTTAACTTGAAAGAAAGGGCCAAAGAAGTTTAAGGTTTCTCTCTCAGCTGGGAGGACACATGGCACTATTTGTTATTTTTGTCTCCTCATTTCATAAGGCTTCTTCATTGGCTTCCCCAGGGCTCAGTCCATTCTGTTGGCTGTCAGTTCTGGTGGTTCTTGTGGCCCTAAAGCCTTTTCCAAAATGGTTCCCTCTTAAAGGGCTCCAGTAAGCAACCCCACCTTGAATGGGTGGAGACACATCTCCTTGGAAACCATCTAATCAAAAGTTACCACCCACAATTGGGTCATATCTCCATGGAAACAATCAAAAAGCATATTGAATGAGGGTTAAAGAACTTGGTTTTTCTCGGGTACACAACAGATTTAAACCAGCACACCCCCTTCAATCATATTCAGGTATATATTTCAGTGTTGTTAATTACATTCACAATGTTTTATTTCCATCACCTCCATCCATTACCAAAATATTTCCATCATTCCAAATAGGAATGCTGTACATTCTAAGCATTAACTTCCCATTCCTTACCCCACCGCATAGCCTGGTAATTATATTCTAGATTCTGACTCCATCAGTTTACTTCTTCTAATAGTTTCAAATAAATGACATCCTACACAACTTATCTTTTTTTGTCTGGTCTATTCAACTCAACATGATATCTTCAAGGTTCATCCATGGTGTTGTGTATGTCAGGACTCCATTCCTTTTTATGCCTAAATAATATTCTGTTGTGTGTACATGCCACATTTTATTATCCATTAATCAGTTATGGGAATTTGGGTTACTTCAATCTTTTGGCAATTGTGAACAATACTGCTCTGAGCACTGGTATGCAAATATCTGTTTGAGTCTCTGCTTTTGTTTCTTTAGGGTAAAAACCTAGTAGTGAGATTGCCCAGGTCAAATGCTAATTTTGTACTTAGCTTTCTGAGGAACTGCCAAACTGACTTCTGCAGCACTGTGTCATTGCCCATTATCAACTCCAATGAATCAGTGTTCCTATTTCTACACATCACTTGACATTTTCCATTGTTTTCGTAGCACCCATTCTAATGGATGTGAAATAACATCTCACTATGGTTTTCATTTGCATTTCTCTCATGCCTAATGATGCTGAACATCTTTTCATGCCTTTTTTGTCCATTTGTGTCTCTTTGGAGGTACGTTTGTTCAAGATTTTGCCCATTTTTAAATTGTATCATATGAGTTTTTGTTACATCGAAGGATTTCTATCACTGTATAGATTTCACTTTCATGATAAAGTCTTTGAGGAACAAAAGTTTTTATTTTTATGAAGTCCCATTTATCTATTTTTTTTCTTTTCTTCCTTGTGCTTGGGTATAAATTCAGTGAAGTCATTGCCTAACACAAGATCCTGAGTGCTTCCCTACGTTGTTTTCCAAGGGTTTGAATATTAAGGTGTTTGATCCATTTTGAGTTGATTTTTATATTTGGTGTAGGGTAGGAGTTCTCCTTTTTATTGAAAAGGAGATCCAGTCTTTCCTGCATCATTTGCTTGTTATCCATTCTGTCAATCTCTGTCTTTTGACTGGAGAGTTTAATCTTTTTATATTTAATGGACTTTCTTCTGCAATTTTGCTATTAAGTCATTTTATGTCTTACATTCTTTGTCCTCACTTCTGTTAATACTTATTTTTATATTTATTTGATTTTTTGTGTTGTACCATATTGAGAGGATTGTCATTTACATCTGGATATATTTTCTATCTATTTTCTTTGTGCTTTCCATGGGGTTAAAAAAATTAAAGAAGAGACAGTATTCTCCAAATTATTTTAAGAGGTCTGTCAACAAAGTAGAGAAAACAATTACGGAGAAAGTACAGAAAAGTAGTTCCTGTGATCATAGGCAGAAAATTCTAAGGAAATTTTTAGCAAATAAATTCCAATACCAATAAAAAAGGTTTAATACATCATGACAAAATAAGATGTGGTCAAGAAATACAAAGATGGTTTAATATTTGAAACTTAATCAATGTAATTAACATTAAAAAGAAAATGTAAAACAATATGGCCATCTAGATAGATGCAGAAAAAAACATTTGACAGAATCAAATATTTATTTTTGATTTTTAAAAAATGTTGATAGAAAGTCTCAGTAAACAAATAAGATCTCTTTCAGCCTCTAAAAAGGGCATCTATAGAAAACATATAGTTAGAAATCATTTTTATTATGAAAAACTGAATGTTTCCATATAAAATCAGAACCAAGGCAAAGATGTTTATCCTTTCCACTTGAATTCAGCATTGTTCTGGACAGTCTATTCATTGCAATAAGGAAAAAAAAACTGTCTTATTGTCTTATTTGCAGATGACATGATTATATATGTATATGGAATGTACCAAAATAGCTACCAAAAGTAATAAGTGAGTTTATTAAAGTTATATAATACAAAATGAATATACAAAAATCAACTGAATTTGTATATATTAGAAACAAACTATCAGAAACTTAAAATCTTAAAATAGCATTTAAGATAGACAATATATAGTTGGGTCTCTTTTAATCCACTCTGAAAGTTTCTGTCTTAGGGAACATTCTCTTTAAAACAATTATTGATATATTTAAATGAATATCTACTATATTTGTAGCTGTTTTCATAGTTACCACCTTGTTTTACTCCTTTTTTTTGTTATCTACTGTCTTTTTTGCCTTCTCTGCTTGTATTTGCACACTTTATATTATTCAATTTCCATTTCCTCTTTTAGAAGATCAATTAAACGTCTTTTAATAAAAGTTTTAGTGGTTGTCCTAGAGTTTGCAATTTTCAATGACACCTAACCTGTGTCCACTTTCAAATAAAACTATTCTGTTCCACAAGTGGCGCAGGTACCTTATAAAAGATTATTCCCAATTTCTTTCTGTGGTACTTTATAATATTGCTGTCATTCATTTCACATGTACATAAGCCATAATAGTTCAATATATGATAGATATTTGTGTTGATTTGAAAGGATGTATCTCCCCTAGAAAAGCGATGTTTTAATCTAAATCCTATTTCATGAAGGCAGAATAATCCCTATTCAATACTGTATGTTTGAAACTGTAATCAGATCATCTCCCTGGAGATGTGATTTAATCAAGAGTGGTTGTTAAACTGGATTAGGTGACGACATGTCTCCACCCATTTGGGTGTGTTTCGATAAGTTTCTGAAGTCCTATTAAAGGGGAAACATTTTGGAGAATGAAAGAGATTAGAGAGAGCAGAGCAGAACGACACAGCCATGTGAAGCAGAGTCCACCAGCCAGCCACCTTTGGAGATGAAGAACGAAAATGCCTCCCGGGGAGCTTCATGAAACAGGAAGCCAGGAGAAGAAGCTAGCAGATGATGCACTATTCACCATGTGCCCTTCCAGATGAGAGTGGAACCCTGACCGTGTTCTCCATGTACCTTTCCAGGTGAGAGAGAAACTCCGAACTTCATTGGCCTTGAATCAAGGTATCCTTCCCTGGATGCCTTAGATTGGACATTTCCATAGACTTGTTTTAGTTGGGACATCTTCTTGGCCTTAGAACTGTATACTAGCAACCTATTAAATTCCCCTTTTTAAAAGCCATTCCGTTTCTGGTATATTGCATTCCAGTGGCTAGCAAACTAGAACAATATTATTTAATACATTGTAGATATTATGATTTTCTTTTTGCATGGGCAGTCTCTGGGAAGTGAACCCAGGTCACCAGCACAGCAGGCAAGAGTTCTGTCACTGAGCTGCTGGTGCACCACCCAGATATCATGATTTTGAGCAAACTGATATTTAATAGATAGTTTAAATGTAAGAGAAACAAGGGATTTTATTTTATCTTCATTTATTTCTTCTCAGATGCTCTTCTTTAGGTGTACCTGAATTATTGACCTATCTCATTTTTCTTCTCTCTGAAAAACTTCTTTTAATGTTTTTTGCAAGATGCCTACCCATGACAAATTCTCAAGTTTTTGCTTATCTAAGAAAGTCTTTATATTTACTTCACTTTTTAAAATGCAATTTTATTGAGCTGTATTATATATTCACATACAATATAATCATCCACATTTTCATTCAGTGGTTCACAATATCATCATATAGCTGTGCATTCATCATCACAGTCGATTTTTGAACATTTTCCTTACTCCAAAAAAAAGGAAAAAAGTAAAAATAAAAGTAAAAAAAGAACACCCAAAACATATCATACCCCCTTTACCCCTATTATTTCTTTATTTACTGTCTTTTTTTTATTTTTCTTACACATTCATCCATACACTGGATAAAGGGAGTGCCAGTCACGAAGGTTTTCATTGCCACATGGCCACACTTTAAAACTCTATAGTTATTCAATCATCTTCAAGAATCACGGGTACTGGATTGCAGTTCAACAGTTTCGGTTTCCCTCTAGCTATTCCAATATACCCCAAACTGAAAAAGGATATTTGCATACTGGATTACTGGATAAGGCTGACCTTCAGAATGACCTCTCAACACTACTTGAAATCTCTCAGCCACTGAAACTTTATTTTACTTCATTTCTCTTTCCTCTTTTTTGTCAAGAAGCCTTTCTCAGTCCCATGATGCTAGGGCCAGGCTCATCTCTGGAAGTATATTTCCACGTTGTCAGGAGATTTAGACCCCTGGAAGTCATATGCCACATAAAAGGGAGGGCAGTGAGTTTACCTACAGAGTTTGATTAGAAAGAGAGTCCACATCTGAGCAACAGAAGAGTTTCTCTGAAGGTGATTCTTAGGCATAATCGTAATTAGGCTTAGCTTCTCCTTTGTAGGAATAAGTTTCATAAGGGTAAGCCACAAGATCAAGGGTTTGTCCTATCAAATTGGCAGTCCCCAATGTTTGCAAAATTATTAGATCTAAATACTTCCATCTTTTTTTCCCACAGTCCCTCAAGGGGATTTTGTAAATACTTCTTAATCTTCTGTTCACATTATTCTGGAATGTATCACACCAACCTCTGCAAACCAACAAGATCTCACACCCTATTCAAATTTCCATGAAGTTACAGTGTTTGAATAAGCTGACTATACAAGTTAAATTTGATTGCATGCTACTGAAAATGTAAATTTTGCACCAAATAAACCTCTCTTCCCTTGGTCTCATACAGAATTTGAAATTTTAAAACACGGTCAATATCATCCTTTATACTTTAGTCTAATTTACCTTAGTCCTACCCAGACCAGCTTCATTCTTATCTCTGAAGTCTGATCACTCTTTCAGTATTTATAACAGCTGTTGTGTGGGGTAATGTTGATTTTCATAGCTGCATAACTCTAGCTCTAAGTCTTAAGTGTCACACAAATATCTAAAGTTCCAGGGAACAACCAGGTTATACACAAAGAGCTTAGCATCTCAGAATTTAGAAATTAAAGTTACAACTCCAGAATCTATGTGACTGCTCTTAAGAGCGTACAGTGTAAAGAACCTTTACAATAGGCCTTTACGTGATAATTTATGCTCTTGAATTCAGTTGGAGAGTTTACGATTATAGTTTCCATGTTAGTGAGGTGTTATAATATTTGTTGTTCATTTCTGGATTATTTCATCAAACATACTATCCTCAAGTTTCATTTGCCAAGTTGCGTGCCCCACAATTTCATTCCTTCTTGAACTATTGAATGTATATACCACAGTTCCGCCTTCCATTCCTCAGTTGATTTACCCTTAGATCACCTCCATCCATAGCAAAATGCATAAACACCAGTGTGCAAATGTCAAGTCATGTCCCTGCTCTCAGTCCCTCCAAGTATACAGCGAAGTACAGAGTTGCAGAAACATACAGCAATTCCAAAATTAGCCTCTGTGGAGCTACCACATTGACCTCCAGAAGGACTTTGCCCTCTACTTCCATACTCACAGTAAATAGGTACATCTCTCTCTCCACTTTTTTTCCAACACTTGTATCTCTCTGTTCATTTTTAAAGTTTTATTCACACATTGTACAAGCCAACCTAAGTAAAAAATCAATGTTCCTGGTATAATCATATAGCCATGCCTTCACCACCACAGTCTATATGAGGACATTTCCATTTCTTCTGCAAAGAATCCCATAACCCTCCCCCATCCACCCACTTATCAACATTTAGCTTTGGCATGTTGCCTTTTTTACATTCAGTGGAAGTGTACCACAATGTTACTTCTAACTATAGACCTCAGTTGGCATTTGTTCTAGTGTGTTAACTGCCAGAACATTACATTCTGGCAATATACCAGAAATGGAACAGCTTTTAAAAAGGGGAATTTATTAAGTTACAAGTTTATAGTTCTTTTAAAGCAAGTCTATAAAAATGTCCAAATTAAGGCACCAACAAGGGGTTACTTTCACTCAAGGCTGATGAATTCAGGGTTTTTCTCTCAACTGGAAAGGGACATGGAAAACATGGTGACATCTGCTAGCTTTCTTTCCAGGCTTCTTTCATAAAGCTCCCAAAAGTCTCTGACTGCATGGATTCTCATGATTCTTGTGACTGTTCTTGAGGTCCTGTCTCTCTCTCCAAAATGCTTCCTCTTTTAAAGGACTCCAGTAAACTAATCAAGACCCATCTGGAATAGGTGGAGTCACCATCTCCCTCTAATCCAAGGTTAATAACCACAGTTGCATGAGTCACATCTTCATGGAGATAATTTTCATGGAGTTTCCAATTTACAGTACTGAAACAGGGATTAAGAGAAATGGCTGCCTCCACAAAATGGATTAGTATTAAAACATGGCTTTTTTAGGCTATGTAATCTTTTCAAACTGGCACAGCATTGATTGCATGTTTCCCTCTGTACACCATCCCATTTTCAAGACCTTGTAATGTTGACATTCATTTTTTCTCCCTCATTTAAAAACATTCCTATATTTGTATATTTACTCACCATCATTATCCTTTCTAGACATCAGTAAGCTATGCTGTCCCAGTCCTTATCGCATCTTTTGTTTTAGCATCATACATGTCCCCAGACCTCTTCCCTCAACCATACTCACACAAAACTTCGTTCAGTGTACTTATATTATTGTGCTACCATCAGAGAGTATTGTGCTATCAATTTCAGGATCTTCACTATCAGTCCTGTTGAACATTACATACTCCTTCAGCTTTAAATGCCCAATCACTACCATCCTTCTATCTCCTAATAACTTGGTTCTTAATGCTACTCTCATAGTTCACTCATTAATGTTAGTTCATATTAGTGAGATCATACAGTATTTGTCCTTTTGTTTCTGGTTAATTTCACTCAACATAATGTCTTCAAGCTTCAACCATGTTGTTACATGCTTCATGACTTTTTTCTCTCTTACAACTGCATAATATCCCATCATAAGTATATACCATAGTCTGTTTAGCAACTCATCCATTGATGGACATTTGGGTTATTTCCATTTCTTGGCAATCATGAATAATGCCACTATAAAGATCAGTGTGAAAATGGCTGTTTGTGTCCTTGCCTTCAGTTCCTCTGAATAAATACCTAGAAATGTGATTGCTGGATCATATAGCAATTCTATACTTAGCTTCCTGAGAAACTGCCAAACTGCCTTCCAGAGCATTTTCACCATTCTACAGTCCTACTATGCCTGTTTCTCCACATCCTTTCCAGCACTTGGTTTCCTTTCTTTTTTTATAATGGCCCTTTTTGTAGGTGTGAGATGATATCTCATTGTGGTCTTGATTTGTATTTCCCTAATAACCAGTGAGGGTTGAGCATCTTTTCGTATGTTTTTGAGCCATTTATATTTCCTCTTCATCTTCATTGGGTTGTTTGTCTCTTTGTTATTGAGTTGTAGATATTAAACCCTTTCTGATATGTGGTTTCCAAATATTGTCTCCCCTCGGATAGGCTGATTTTGCTTTCCTGACAAAGTTCTTTGATAAACAAAAGTGTTTAATTTTGAGGAAATTGCATTTGTCTATTTTTTTTTTTTCACTGCTCACACTTTGGGTATAAGGGCTAGGAAAACAGCTCCTATCACAAGATCTATAAGATATTTCCTTACATTTTCTTCTAAGAGTTTTATGGTCTTAGTTCTAACAGTCAGGTGTTTGATCCATTTGGAGTTATTTTTCCGTATAAGGTGTGAGATGTAGGTCCCTTTTCATTCTTTTGCTTATAGTTATACAGTTCTTCAAACACCATTTGTTAAAGAGGCTCCTCTGTCCCAGTTGAGTGGCTTGACTGCTTTATCAAAGATCAGTTGTTTGTAGATGAGAGAGACTATTTCTGAACATTCAATTCTATGTCATTTGTTAGTATATCTACCTTTATGCCAGTATCATGTTGTTTTGACCACTGTAGCTTTGTAGTATGCTTTCAAGTCAGATAGTGTGAGCTCTCCAACTTCATTCCTCTCTCTCAATATATGTTTAGCTGTTCAGGACACCCTGCCATTCCAAATAAATTTGGTTATTGGTTTTTCTATTTCTGCATAGTAAGTTGTTGGGATTTTAATAGGTATTCCATTGACTCTATAAATCAATTTGGGTGGAATTGACATCTAAACGATATTTAGTCTTCTAAAACATGAACACAGTATGCCCTTCAATTTATCTAGGTCTTCCTTGATTTCTTTTAGCAATGTTTTATATTTTTTCTGTGTGTAGGTCTTTTGTGTCCTTGTTAAATTTATTCCTAAATGATTTGATTCTTTTGGTTGCTTTTGCCAATGGAAATTTTTGTTGATTTCTTCCTCAGATTGCCATCACAAGTGTATAGAAACATTACTGATTTGGGGGTATCGATCTTGTACTCTGCCACTTTACTGCACTCATTTATTAGCTCTAGTAGCTTTGCTGTAGGTTTTTCATGATTTTTAACATATATATCACATCATCAGCAAAAGTGCAAGTTTTACTTCTTTATTTCCAATTCAGATGACATTTGTTTATTTTTTTCTTATCTAATTGCTCTAACTAGTACTTCCAGCATGATGTTGAATAACAATGGTGACAATGGGCATCCTTATCTTGTTCTTGATCTCAGAAAGAAAGTTTTCAGTCTTTCCCTATTGAGTATGATATTAGCTGTGTGTTTTTCATATATTCCCTTTATCATGTAGAGGAAGTCCCCTTGTATTCCTATCCTTTGTAGCAGTTTTCATCAAGAAATGATGTTGAATCCTGTTAAATGCCTTTTCAATCAAGATAATCATGTGGTTTTCCTGCTTGGATTTTTTGATGTGGTGTATTACATTAATTGATGTGCTTGTTTTGAACCAGCCTTGCATACCTGGCATAAACACAACTTGGTCATGGTAATTCTTTTGTTGTATGCTGGATTTTATTTATGAGTATTCTGTTGAGGATTTTTGCATCTACATTCATTAAAGAGATTGGTCTCCGGTGTTCTTTTCTTGTAGTATCTTTGTCTGGCTTTGGTATTGAGTGATGTTGACTTTTTAGAATAAGTTAGGTAGTTTTCTCTCCTCTTCAGTTTTTTTGAACAGCTTGAGCAGAATTGGTACTAATTCTCTCTTTTTTTAAAAAATATTTTTATTGACTGATTTTCATACATGTTGTACACCACGTGGTGTACAAGCTGTGGCTCATAATATCATCACAGGGTTGTGTATTCATCTCCATGATCATTTTCAGAACATTTGCGTCACTCCAGAAAAAGAAATAAAAAGAAAAAAGTAAAAAATGCACACATTCCATACCCCTTACTTCTCCCTCACATTGACCAGTAGTATTTCAGTCTATCCAATTTGGTTGCTAATTCTCTCTTGAATGCTTGGTAGAATTCACAGGTGAAGCTATTTGGGCCAAGACTTTTCTTTTGGGGGAGCTTCTTGCCTATTGACTCAAACTCTTTATTTGTGATTGGTTTGTTGAGATCATGTATTTCTTCTTGAGTCGATGTAGGTTATTCATGCTTCTCTATGAAGCTGTCCATTTCATCTACATTGTCTAGTTTATTAACACATAGTTGTTCAAATTGTCCTCTCATTATCTCCTTTATTTCTGCAGGGTCAGTAGTTATGTCCCCTCTCTCATTCATGATTCTCTCTCTCTCTCTGTCAGTTTAGCTAATGGTCCATCAATTTTATTGATCTCAATCAATTTCTGGTTTTGTTGAGTCTATTTTATTTTCATGTTTCCATTTACAATTAATTTTGCTCTACTCTTTATTCTTTCTTTCCTTCTCTTTGCTTTGGGGTTAGTTTTCTATTATTTCTCTAGTTCTTCCAGGTGAACAATTAATTCCTCAATTTTTGCTCATTATTATTTTTAAAAAATAATTTAGGTCAATAAATTTCCCTTTCAACACCACCTTTGCTGCATCCCATTATTTATTTATTTATTTTTGTTTTGTTTTGTTTTTGCATCCCATAAGTTATGATATGTTATATTTTCAATTTTACTTGCCTCTATATATTTACTGACTTCTCTTGTACTTTATTCCTTGATCCACTGGTTGTGTAAAATTCTGCTGTTTAGCATCCATATATTTGTGGACTTTTTCAAGCCTTCTGCCTACTATTGATTTGCAACTACATTCCATTATTATCTGAGAAAGTGTTTCATGTAATTTCAATCTTTTAAAATTTATTGAGACTTGCTTTGTGTCCCAATATGTGATCTATTCTGGAGAATGATCCGTGAACACTTGAGAAAAATGTGTATCCTACTGTCATAGGGTGTAATATTTTGTAAATGTCTGCTAAGTTTAGTTCATTTATAAAATTTTCAAAATCTCTATTTCCTTGTTGGTTCTGTCTGGGTTTTCTTCCCATTGATGAGAGCACTATTGAAGTCTCCAGCTATTTTTGTAGAGGTGTCTACTTCTTACTTCAGTGGTGTCTGTGTGTGTCTCATATATTTTGGGACAGTCTGGGTCAGTGTATAAATTTTAATTGTTGTGCCTTCTTGATGGAATTGTTATTTTTGTTAATTCAGTATGTCCTTCTTTGTCTCTTTCAGTTGATTTATATTTGAAGTCTAATTTGTCAGATATTAATATAGCAAACCCCATTCTTTTCTGATTATTTTTTGCATGAAATATCTTTTTCCAACCTTTCACTTTCAATCTGTTTTTGTCCTTGGATTTAATTGAGTCTCTTGGTTTTAATCCACTCTGCCAGTCTATGTCTTTTAATTGGGGAGTTTAATCCATTAACACTTAATGTTATTACTGTAAAGGCAGTATTTTCTACCATTTTTTTTCTATTGGATTTTATGTGTCATATCTTTTTTTTCGTCTCCTTTCACCCTGATAGTCTTCATTTCTGCACATTTCTCCAGACCTTTCTCTCCTGCATTTTCCTATCTGCCTTTAGTGCACCCTTTAGTATTTCTTCTGGAGTTGGTCTATTAGTAACAATCTCTCTCAGTGTCTGAGAAGATTTTACCCTCTCCTTCATTATTTTTTTCATGAGCAGGCAACGGGAATCAAACCCAGGTCTCTGGTATTGCAGGCGAGAACTCTGCTGCTGAGCCACTGTGGCCCAGAACCTTCATTTTAAAGGGCAATTTAGCTGGGTATAAAATTCTTGGTCAGCAGTTATTCTCTTTCAAAATCTTAAATAAATCATACCACTGCCTTCTTGCCTTTGTGGTTTTTGCTAAGAAAACCACACACTGTTTTATTAAGCTTCCCTTATATTCAATGGATCACTTTTCTCTTGCTGCTTTCAGAATTCTCTTTGTCTTTGACATTTGACAATCTGATTAGTAAGTGCCTTGGAATAGGTCAGTGTAGATCTATTCTGTTTAGGGTATGCTGTGCTTCTTGGATCTGTAATTTTATGTCTTCTATTAGAGACGGGAAAATTTTAGTGATTATTTCTTCCATTATTCTTTCTACCTCTTTTCCCTTCTCTTCTCCTTCTGGGACACCTATAACCTATATATTTGCATGATTCATATAGTTATTTAATTCCCTGAGACCCTGCTCATATTTTTCTATTTCTTTTCCCTATCTCTTCTTTTACATGTAGGATTTCAGATGTACTGTTCTCTACTTCACTAATCCTTTCTTTTGCCTTTTCAAATCTGCTGTTGTAAGTTTCCATTGTGTTTTTCATCTCTTCTGCTGTTCCTTTCATTCCCATAAGTTCTGCCATTTGTTTTTTCAATCTTTTGAGTTCTTCTTTATGACCACCTAAAGAATATATCTTCTTTATATCATTCATCTCTTTTGCAATATCTTCCCTCAATTCATTGACTTCATTTTTTACTTGATTTAGCAAGTTTGAACATTAATTAGTTGCTTGAATTCCTGCATCTCATTTGAAGTGTTAGTTTGTTTCTTTAACTTGGCCATATCTTCATTTTTCCTAGTATGACTCATAATTTTTTTGTTGGCATCTGAGTACCTTGATTAGTTTATTCTGGAGGTGGTTTTCACTTTTTTTACCTTGGGTTTTTTTTGCTGGTTGGCTTTAGTCTCTATCTGGTGTTTTGATGTTCAGTCAGTTCACCTCAGTCTAGATCTCTGGCATAGCTTCTATTTAACTATTCAGAATTATTCAGCTCTTGTTTTTCTGGTTCTTGCCCTGCCTAAGTGAAACCCTTTTTTTTTTCTTTAGGATGGCCACCCAAGATATCATTGAACTTAGTCAGATTTTCCCAGAAAAGACAGGCCCAGGTCTCAGTAGGAGGGTGTAATCAGTATTAAGTTTCCTAGGAATGAGACCCAGCAGGTTATTAGAGATTCCTTTGAAGTCTCTGGAGTCTGTGTGTTTCGTATCCTTCCCAACAGGTGGCACTTGGCAGTCTGCAACTCTTCACTGGGATAAAATGTTACAGTGCTTTTCATTCTAAGTTTACTCTGTAGCTGCCAGGGGTGTAGTTGAGTCATGGGCTAATGTTGAAGGAGGACTGAGGGATCAGCCTCTGTGGTCTGAATTTTCTGAATGAGGTCTACCATGTGAGCTGAGTCCCACACCTCTTTTTCTGCAGAAGATAAGCCCTTTAGGGAACTAGCTCCTTCACTTGACTTTCTACTTTGCCTCTCAGACCTATCTTAATTCCACCCTTACCTGGATCAGGGCTGACATTTGAAAATGCCTGAGGCTTTCTCAAGAATTCTAGGTTGATGGGCTTTTTACTTCAAATATTTCAATCCACTCTCTCCTTGTTTGCATGGGTTTAGAAGAGAAAGCCAATGTAATTCTCATCGCTGTAACTCTGTATGTAAGGTTTTAATTCCCCTGGATTCTTTCAAGGGTTTTCTTTGTCTTTGATTTTCTATAATATGAATATGGTAAGTGTAGGTGTATAATTATTTTGATATTTATTGTGCTTGGTATTCTGAGTTTCCTGGATCTATGAGTTGGTGTATGTGAGTAATTTTGGAAACTTCTCAGCCACCATTACTTCAAATATGTCTTCTCTTCCTTTCTTTCTCTTTCTTCTAGTCTTCCATTATCCTATGTTATATCTTCTGTAATTGCCCCACAGTTCCTGATTATTCTGTTCTTTTATGGGTGGGTCTTTTTTCTCTTTGCTTTTCAGCTTGGGAATTTTCTATTGACATATCTTCAATAGAAGATATTCAATAAAAGATATTCTTACTGTTTTTTTCCCTGGCTATGTACAGTCTATTAATGAGCTCAGCATTCATCTAAGACATTCTTCATTTCTGTTACAGTATTTTTTTACTCATAGAATTTATTTTGGTTCTTTCTTGAATTTCTTTCTCTCTGCTTACATTATCCCATTTGCTCTTGCATATTGCTCATTTTTTTCATTAGAGCCTTTTAGTAATTTATCATAGTTGGTTTACATTCCTGGTTTGAGAATTCCAAAATCTGCCATATCCGAGTCTGGTTCTGATGCTTGCCCTATCTCTTCAGGATGTTTGTTTTTTATCATGCCTTGTAATTTTTGGTTAAAATCTGGACATGATCAGGTAAACAAATAAGGGAAATGTGACATTCATGTGAACTTTTATTTTTATCTCACCTAGAGTTAGACAGTATTTACTGATTACTCTAGCTGGAGGAGCCAGAGGCTAAAATTTAAGCAGGTGTCCTTGTTTTTGTCTCTCCTGTTTTGTTTGGTTTTCCTTAAAGTCTTCTTAAATAAAGTCTAAGTTTTTCAGTTCTTTTCATCTGTAATCCCATGTTATTACACAGGAGTCTTATTGATGCAATGATACAAAATTGCTAAAAGGGAAAGGTCAGGCATTGATGTTAGGAGAAGTCCAAATCTGAGGTACCAGCAAAGTGATGATTTCTCCCAGAAGACTATGGTATTCTAAATCTGGCTGCTAGTGTTTCTTAGTTCTTCTTCTTTCCATCACATAGAGTTGTCTTCTCCTTTCTCCTCCAGTTTCTATTAACTTCCAGCTTCTGGCTGCTCCCTGTGGCTTTCTCTCTCTGTGTCCAATTTCTTTTGCTAATAAAGACATTAACCCTGTTGGATTAGAGCTGACTCTCATTCCGTTTGGTCATACCTTAAATAACAACTTCTTCAAAAGCCCTATTTACAAATGGATTTTCATCCACAGGGCAAAGATTAGGATCTCAATATGCCTTTTGTTAGGGGAGATGATTCAATTCCCAACAGTTCACTCTCATGAACCCCAAATGAAATATTATTTCCTCATGCAAAATACTTTTATTCCATCCTAACAACCCAAAAGGTTTTAGCCACTTTAGAACAATGCTAAGTACAAATATCTTATCAAAATAAGTTATGGGCATGGTCCATCCTTGGGCAAACTTCCTCTATCTGATGGACCTGTAAAAACTAGAAAACAAATTATATACTTCCAATATAAAACAGAGGGACCAGCATAGGATCAAAATTCCCATTCCAGAAGGGAGAAATTTGAAGGAAAACAAGGGCCTTGAGTCCCAAACAAGTCTGTAACCCAGCAGGACAAAAACGGTTTAAGTTCAAGGTCTGAGAGCCATTTATGAATCAATGTTTTGCCCTTCAGGAGTAATGTGTAAGCAGCCCTAGCCTTTCCAAGTGCTTTGCAGCCAGAAACTGATATGGAGGCTCCACCCAGTCCAAACATTTGAATGGTAGCTAGGCTCTCTACAAACACAGGGTATGGGCCCAACTTTCTCTGTGCATTTGAGTGGTGGCACTCTCCCTGAACAACTAGGCTCCTTCAATTGTCAGGTGAGATGCTCTTCCCTCTTCCAAGCTGGGGCAGACTCATGCTTTCTACATATGGCTCAAGGTGTTATCTTTGGTCCAGACATCTTTTGTTTTCATGGTACCCCCCCCCCAAAGTAATTCTTCCTTCAATGCATAGCTTCTCTGTCCCTTTCAGTCCAGGCTGCTCTGGTTCTGATAATATGAGTTTTGTGAAGTCTTGTCAGTCTTCACTGTGCAGAAAATTCAAAACCATCAGACCATAGAGGGTTCTTTCCTGGATAACTGAATTTCCAATCTTGTCTCCCACTGAAATGGCTGACTGGATCCATATTCAGCCACATCCTCTTTAGCAAGGGGTCATTCCTTTAAATTCTCACAAGGGGCTCTGTCCTCTGGAGACTCATTTCCAGAAAGCTCAGAAAAGTCCTTGATAGAGCAACCCTGGCCCTAGTCTCAGAGAATGCACTATCTGGATAGGCTAAGAATTTTCTAAACCATGAATTTCTGGTTTATTTGTTCATGAGGGTTCACGTCTCAGTTCATCCCTTTCCTCTTACATTTTACCACAAACTTCAAGGAGAGGTCAGGCCCCACTTCTATATTTAGCTTAGAAACCTCCTCAGTTAAATATCTAAGTTTATCACTTACAAGTTCCAGTTTCAGTCTGACACCTAAAAATTTTGCTAAGTTCTCTGTCACGTCATAACAAGCAAGGATCACCTTTCTTCCAGTTTCCAAAACACATTCATCGTTTTCTTCTGAGTCTTCATTGGGAATACCTTTAATGTCCATATTTCTACTGACAGTCTCTACAAAGCAACCTAGGCTTTTTTATCAAGTACACATAATAAGTCCAGCTTTTTCCAATACCCAATTCCAAAGCTGTTTCTACATTTTTACCTATTTGTCATACCAGCACCCCACTTACCATGACCAAAAACCATTTTAGTTTTCTAGTTGTTAAAACAAATTCCCATTAACCTTAACAATAGGAATTTATTGGTTCACAGTTTGGGGGCTCAGAAAAGTTCAAAGTTTTGGCATCAGCAAGGCAATGCTTTGTTCCTGAAGATTATGGTATTCTCAGGCTGGCTGCCAGCAATCTTTGATCCCTGACTTTTCCATCACAAGGCAATGTACATAGCAGCATTGTTCTCCTTTCTCTTTCAGGTTCTGTTGACTTCTAACTTCTGGCTGCTTTCTGTTTCTTTCTCTCTGTGTCTAATTTCCTTTGCAGGTAAGGACTTGAGCCATATTTTGTCATGGCCCACCCTCATTCAGTTTGGTTACACCTTAACTAACATGGTTTTCAAAGGTCTCATTTATACAAAGGTTCACACCCACAGGACAAGGGTTTGTGACCTGAACATGTCTTTCGTTGGGGACATGATTCAATACCCAACAGTGATTTACACTTTTTTTTTTTTTTTAATTTTCTAGATGTTCCACACATTTCTACTTTGGACTTGGATTGTGTTTTAGATAAATATGAGAAACAGAAACAAAAGAAGACTTCAGAAGTTAGCCAATGTCAGGATATAACAGTTTTATTCAATAAGCAATGAGGAATACCTGAAAGGACTGAAAATGAGAACTGCTTTTTCATAGCTCATTGTCTAACTTTATATGTGGCCTTATTTTCTCTCTTCAAAGTGACATAGATTAGGTCTTTAAACATTGGGGCCTACTGACTAACCTCTCCACTCACAAAGAGTTATACATAGTCAATGATCATTACATATAACAATTTACACATTAAAATAAAAGAACTCTCAGGAAATCAACTGTATTTTAAAATTTGTGAATACTTACCAGCCAATACTTGAGGTAATGAGTACATGACTCACTGGAAGGGTAAACTTGAAAGAACATTGTGAAATTAGTGAAGCTGATAATTCCTGGTTATATTATATTGGCATGGTTATAATCAATTTTTTAATTAGTAAGGACTTTTTACTTACATTGGCACTTCAAAATGAATATATGATATTAAAGAATGTGACAAAAGACATGCAGTGCTGTCTTTAATAGGGTGGAAAGTTTAATGATAAAACAGAATAAAATCAAACCTAAAATTGTGTGAGAACAAAAGGTGGATGAAATGACATCTAAGAAAAGTGTGATTTTTTTTTTTTTATGAAGGTAAGTGAAAAGCATTGGGATTATTGGAAAGGACAGGAGGAGAGGGATAATCATCTACAATATAATAGAAACCAATCAGTCTCTCTGAATTGAGTAGAGAATAGAATTTCCTACATGAGTATTATTTCCAAGAAAGTCAAATATTACAGTCATAGTCTTCCAATTAAGTGTAGAATTTTCATTTTACTTATTTATCTCATTGCATCAAGTATATTTAAAATGCCCAATCTCAGCAAATAATCAAAATCTTTCTTAACATTCCTGTGTGGCTAGGTGACTGAAGTTAAATATCAAGGGAGATAGCAGGATGCTATAGTTTAGCATATTTATCAGTATCTAATGAGAAGCAGGAAGTACTAAGTTAAATTACAAATTTCCTATTTTTATTAAAGATTAAAATGGGTCAAAGATCATGCATAATCATTTCAAACATAAGTGCAGTTTGTTTTGACAATTTTGAATGATTTACCCATGAAATAAAATAAAATAAAATAATTATGCATGCATATGTAATCTTTTCTGTCAATTTTACCCAAATCAATAAAATTAGAAATAATTACCCTGACAGTGTTGGTACTGCATGGCATTCTACGAAATTATTAATAGATAGCATTCTCTACTTTTTTGTGATACCTGATACCTGTTACTTAATTGTATAAACATTTATTATGTGGGAAATTATAACAGCAAAAAATACAAGATCTGTCTGTCTTTAAGTCAGATTTCTTAGAAGTAAAGTTTGAAAGTGATTGACTGAGGCACTGCTCCATAGGAAAATCCTTGGAGGGAGGAAAAAAGTAAGATGTAGTAGGGGAGGGAATCAAGCATTGATGTGGTCTCAGGGAATGTGTACCCTTGACCTTAGCAACAGGGGAGAGCTCTTGAATTTGAACTTCCCTGAAGAGGGGCTGGCTTTTTACTCCCCATATCATTTTCTTTATTGGTGGGGGGATGCATGGCCCAGGAATCGAACCCCGGTCTCTGCATGGAAGGCGGGTATTCTAACCACGGAAGTACCCATGCACCCCCTCTTCCCATCTCTTTTTTTTTGTATGGGCAAGCACTAGGAATCGAACTGGGTCTCCTGCGTGGTGGGTGAGAATTCTGCCCGCCCCTCATATCATTTTATCATTGGTTCTGAGATGCCCCTTGGGTGGACTCAATCCCTGGTTGCAAAATGGTTCTAGTCAGCATAGGACAATTCTCCAGAAGAGGAGAAAGCTGCAACCCTTGAGGAACTGGGAGAGGGTACACAGCCTGATAAAGGGAATATTACTATACAAGAGTATCTAATACAAGGCTTTACCGTTCCTCTTTCATTTGACCTTTTGCTTCCTATTCTCTATTTATTTTTAAACCATGTTGTCATCTCCATATTTTTCACCTACGCTTTAGGGACACCCCAGTGAGATCCATTGATCACTTTCTTCAGTAAAACTTTCACTAACAACATTGATGATGGAGTCTGCCTAATTCAGACTAGTTCACCTCTCTTACAAAACACTCTGAAGACTTCTCAATCCCTGTAATGTCCTACAAGGGCCTAAAGATGGCTCTCCAAAACCATTCTGACTCTCTTTCTGGCCACTCACCACTACCACTAATATATTCACTCAAGCCTAGTCTCATTAACTGCTTTGCTGATTCTTAAACATACTGAGCATACTCCTGCCTCAAGATCTTAAGAAATTGCTGGTCACTCTACCTCAAAAACATTCTCTTCCCAGTGATGTCCTACATGGTTCACTCATTTAATGCCTTTAAGTCTCTGATCAAATGCCAATCCGATCAATTAGATTTTGTCTGATCACACAGTCTAAAATAGATCCTCCCTTAAACAAACTTATCATCATCTGACATATATTTGATTGAATGATTGACTGTCATCTGATTTATTATATATTTGATTGATTGATTGCCTGCTAGAATATAAGCAGGCACATAGGAACAAGGACATTTTCTATGCTGGCCATCAATGGATCTCCCATACCTAGAATAAAGCCAGGACCATAATAAGAACTTGAATAGTTATGGTTGAATGAATGAATGAATAAGTGCTGAGGGAGCAAAAAAATGAAGAAAATTTTCTGCCTGTAATTGTCTGGAGAGCTATGTTGGAATGATTTTTCTACTGAACTATTACAGGTGAGAAGGAGATTTATAGGTGGGAAAGAGAACAAGAACTTTGCAGGCAGAGAAATGAACCAGTGCCTCAGAAGCAAAAACACACAAATATCTTTGTATTTCTTTTCCTGTATTCTCTAATTTGGAAAGTCCAACATTAAACAAAGCATTTTTCTGCATGAGGATACTTCAGATTTATATTCTACTTTCTGTTACAGGGTAACTTGCTTGATAGGACCATTTGTATGGTCTGTTGTCATGTTAAAACAACAGTTTTTAGAGTTATGTGCTTCTAAAATTCCTGTCTCCATGGTTAATTATATTGGAGCTGGCAGAGACTCTTCATTATCATCACTCTCTTACCCCATCAGTTAATAAATTTTACTGCTTTTATCCTTATAATATGCTTTATTCTTCCCCCTAACCACTGCCAAATTTGCATCCTCATATGTCATACTTTATTTTCTTATTGGTTGGTTTATTCTGGAATCTCCTGATTTTAGTTCATCCTATACAACATTGCTGTATAAGCCATGCTCATCATGTCACTCAGCAAACTCCTGAGGTTATCTGAAATGTGGAATTTCAAAGTCTTAGTCAGGTAGTCAAGGCCTTCCAAGACTTGGCATCCACAACGTTCCCCTTTGTTCACTTTCTGCTTTTATCCATGAAGTCCCAAGTTTGCACACATCTGCTTCCACTTTTAAGCTTATCTACTATTTCACTTTTAGTGATAGTTTTCCATCATCCTAGAATGCTATCCCATTCCTATATCTTACATTTCACCTGTCTTTTGAAACCCGGCTCATATCTTGCTTCTGTATACAATTGCCTTGACCAGCCAATTCAAAGGAGATTTCTAAATAATCCAAACTTCTGAATTGTCCAGTCTCAGATTCACTGGACAACCAATCATTTATTTATACAGAATATATTTCCCTTCTTTTATATTGAGATATTTATTTGAATTATTACTCTCCTTTAAGATTTTACCTTTTGATTTCTTATTTCTTCAAGAGATTATAAATTCTCTGTGGGGTATGGATTAAATAATGGTGTAGTGACTTACTAACTAGTCTTTCCCTACCCCATTTCATCCAGTATTGTCAAATTACCTTCCCTAAATAGATCTACCATCCACAGTAACTACCCCAGAGCCATTAATAATATTGAACTTTAGTCACTATTTATGTAAGTTATCCTTTCTGCTTAGAAGTCCACTTACCACTTTCTTATCTCTACAGTTCCCACTTTGCCTTCAAGACCTGCTAGCACCAGAGTCACTTCAAATCAGTCTTAGCCGGATTTTCCAAGCAACGTTGGTTTCTACTTGCCTTTTGTTGTTTCAGCATGATAAGGTTCCTTTTCTTCTAGCTCTGATTTTATATGCAGGTGATGATTTTGATTTGGTAAAATTAAGAATACAGCTTGCAAAGTCAGACCTCAAAGCAAACTTGACTTTGTATCCTTGTTGCCCGATGACCTCAGGCAAGTTACATTACCTCTCTGAATGCCCTGCTGTTACTTTAAATTCCTCTGTAAAATGAGGAGAACAAAGGCCTTATAGAATTGCTGTGAACATTAAATGACATAATGTATAGGCTACATAGGACGCTACCTAACACATAAAACTCACTCATTAATGTTGGCTGACAGTGTCATTGTTTTGTTGTATTTGTCATTTCATACTGATCCATCGGTCTTCTTTCTCATCCAGTTACATTTCCTATGATTTATTTCCCTACTGAGATGTTTTCACCAATCTCTAACAAGAGGCATCTGGCTTTTTATGACCATAGAACAACTAGATGTAATCCTTTGTTGTGCTCACTGAAATTCCCCAAAATAGCTGTGAATGGATGAAACAAAAATGCTTGCTTTTGTCATTCTGTAGACTAAAGTAGATAGATTCATTGGGTTTTTCTTTTATGTCATAAGTTAAAAGGGTGTATGTAACCATATGTAAACTTTGAAAAGGCAATAGATGGAGGGGGTGTTGCCGATTGGGATAGCTATCTTAATTAATTCTTCAGGGAAAACACGCTTACTTTTGTTTTATATAATTTTATTCTGTTTAATTTTCATAACTGTTCTCTTGTTCTGACACTTATCTGATAACAATGTGTGGTCATTTTCTTTTGCCTTTTGAGAGCTCTGGGTGATATCTTGCTTCATTAAAAACCTCTCATACAAAATTAATATAAAAATACACCTGCATATTTAATGTTAGAAGAAGTAAACTTTGAATGTTGTTACTCACCTGGCAATTAAACATTTACTTTCCTAGAAAATTTCTTTGGAAATAATGTTATAGCATTTTATTTTGTGACATGAGATCTTTTTATATTTTGAAAGACAGACTGCCACTTCTATTATCCTAGGTGATACTCATCTCTTCAAAGCAGATACAGCTCTAAAAATATTTAATAACACAACAAATATATTGACTGAATAAAGAATTACTTCTTTCAGTAAATTTAGTTTTAGACTTTATTATTTTTTGTCACATGAAATGCTTCTGCCTTCTTATAACAAAACCTTGACTCAAAGTGAGTTAAAAAAAATAAGGAAATGTATTATCTCACATAACAGGAAGTCTTAATGCACGATAAGTGTCAAGGTTGGTTGATTTATTGGTACAGCAATGCCATCAACTATCCCAGGTCTTATTGTTTCTGTTCTCTACCATTATAAATGTTTGCTTTACTCAAGATGGATGCAACACTTTCAAGTGTCAAACCCAAACAGAATAACAAGTGGAAGAAAATAGATCATTGCTTCCTTTATCTCTCTCATAAGAAATTGCAAAATTCCCAGAAGCCATTGACTAAACTGATTCCCATGCCTCATTGATGAGATTTTGCCACAAACCCATTTTTGGGCCAATCAAGCTCACTCCTGGGACTGAGACAGGCCAAAATCCCAGGGCCAGATTCATGGCCATGCAACCTATGCAGCCTCATGGGGCCTTGTATTTAAAGGGCATCCCTTCTCAGTTCAATGCTCTGCTGTTGGCATCTTGATATTCTTAATAATTTTTGAAGAAAAGACCTGTATTTTATTTTTACCATGGGCCACACAAAATTATGTAGTCTATTTGCTTATTTCCCTGAGGTAATTAGCTGGATGAGTCAGGGGTGGACCCATAAATTGAACCTGTGGATAATCAAGAAAGGAGGGTGGAAGGATGAGATGCTGGGTAGGTGACCAATGGGTTCTACTCGATTATTCATTTGAGTTTAGAACTGGTTGGACTGCACACTCAATCACCAGCTGTGACAATTGCTAGTGAAATGACCAGTTAAATATATAATAGGGAAACCATCCCTCAGGTTAAAGGAGCTCATGTGTGAGCTGGAAATCTGTCATATGGTCAAGACTTTAGAAAATCATGATTAAGAGTGAAGACGTTCCTTCAAACATTATTGTTCTCTATAATACTTAAAACTCATACTTTTACCCTATCAAAAAAATTCTACTTAATGCCTCTCTTCCCAAATTCAACATGATATTACCCTCCTTCCCCCACATGTCCACAAACATAGTAGAACTTTTTTGATGGCTTCTCGTTGCTATAAGAGAAAAGTAGACACTCCTTAATCTTAGTGAGCCTGTACTCACACTTCAGGTCCTTTTTTGCACTCATTTCCTCAGAAAACTTTCTCTGTATCCAAGTCCAGACCTGGCTACTTTGTTATTTGAGTCTATAGATTTACATTGTTTCCTTTCAAAATTCACATCTCAGTTTGTATGGCTTTTATCATTGTCTGAAATTTGTAAACTAATGGGAAGAGCGCTTTAAGCCTAGGAAATAAAGCATGGCAATCAAAGATCAGCTTCATTTATCTGCCTTTTCAAAGCATGGCTTGAATCCATCAGGACCACTAAAGGGCAGTATGCAAAGATGAAATTTGAGTTGCATACTTAACTAGAGTTGTTTTTGTGTAGGGGATGTGCGTTAGATTAACTATGCTTGATATTTATATTTAATTAACTTATCTATTATTTTACCGAAAACATGCATATTTTGAGCTTACTTATTCTGTGATAAGGACCTATATAAGCTCCTGTTTTAATTTTAGCAGGAAACAGCAAAAAATACAAGGACACCCTGATTCAGTAGCAAAACTATTTGTGTGTTCAGTTGTGTAATTTCTAAGACATCTTGAGGGTGCTTTTAAACACTATACTTGAGCCTTACTACTTTATCGAGAGCTTTCCAGTCATTGCATTGCTTTTGAAGCTTCTTACATTGCTCACTTAAGTCAAATATGAACATATTCATGAATCTGATGACTTGAGATGCTTTCTAATGAAGTCTCAGAGACTGAATTTTATTTCCCTCTTGGCTTGTTGTCCTCAGTAAAGACATTAGAGACAATTTTGAATTTATACTTTCATTAGGCCTCTTTCCAAGTGTCAACAATATCATTGGTGATCTGATTGTTAATTAAAGATCTGGAGTTAAATAGAGCTGCTATTTTAAAAATGCACTCTGTGTGTGTGCATGTGTGTGTTTTGTCTATGGTCTTTCCATGTACATATCTGTTCATACAAAAACCCACATATTGGTGTCTACGTTAGTTATGTTTTAGACCTAAATGATTATGTTGAATTCCTTCAGTACATATTTACTGAGCATGTGCTAGGTCCAAGACACTCTTCTAAACTTAGGGATACAATAGCAAACCAAACAGATAATGCCCTGCTCTCATGTAACTTATATTCAAATAATGGAGAGAGACAATGACAAGTAAAGTTATGCTCATTCATGGTAAGTACCAAGAAGATAATAAATTGGGTGAATGTGATAGTTATGCAATAGAGAGTGATTGTGATTGGGTTGAGAGCTGCTATTTTAGATATGGTCAGGGAAGAGTCATCAGAAAAGGTGATATTTAAAGTAATCAGCAATTTAAAGAGCTCAGAAAAAAAGCAATTTAATTGACAAAGGTAAACTCATCAGTCATGAGGTAGAAATTCAGTCCATCTTTATCTAAGTAGAGACTTTATTGATTGGAACATATCATTTTCTAAATTCAAAAGGTTGGTGTTGGGCTATTTCCATTTTCTGCTTTGTGACTGGCATACAAGGGAAGACCTGGCTATTACTTCCTAAAGTCTAAGACTCTTCATTCTTCCCAACTGAAATTCCTGTCTGCGCTTGTTACAAATTGACTATGCTCTCTCAGGGGGTATTTTATTTAATCACTTAGAAAAAAAAAGATTGAGAAAAACAATGATGTCTGCCCTGTCATCTCACCAGGGTGCAAGATTGTGAGAGAAACAGTACAGGACCATACTTAAGATAAAAGATTTGGGAATCAGATTTGTCACCCAATATTGTTGAGAGATTGGGCAAATTACTTAGCATTCCTGAACCTTATGTTTTTTCATTTGTAGGTTATGGAATAATACAATATGCAGAAGAGGTTTGTCAGCATTAATGGAGATAATTTATGTAAAGCACCTGACACATTCAAAAAAGGTATTAACCATGAAAGTTCTTTGAAGGAAACACTCTAAACAGAGGGTATAATTATATGTTGGTAAATATTCAGGCAATAATTATGGGGTAGTGGCTTTAAGAATTTTACTAAGAAATTGTCCTTTTTTCTGTTTTTGTAACATATTTTGAATGGTGTTTTTGACAGTTTCTGGACCATTATATTCTACCATGGTGTATCACTGTTTTTCAATTTTTTTTTGCCCTGAAAAATCCTTTTTACTTGGGATACTAGACATATAATAAGTCAGCATGTTTTTTTATCTCCAGGGAGGTAAGTATTCCTTGTCCTCTTAGGGAGGAATGAATGTTTTCATCTGACACTCTAGTATTAAAGTGGCAAAGAAGTATTTCCTTTCCTAATACACTAGGTACTAGTTGAAAGAAGATAAATGGAGACAGTTTTAGGCACTCAGAGGAATAAGCACAGTTAGAATAAAAGGGTCACTTCCATTTCTGAGCTTAAGAAAGCTAGCAAGGCCATATGAATAATTATACACTAAACGAGATGTGCAATTATTAATGGTACTGTCTCACTTTTAGCAATTTAATTGTCTACCAAAAGACTATCCAAAGATAGTGCATTATATTCTCTAGTTTTTTACTCCTTTGCCTACTGAAGCTTTTATAATGATTTACATTAGTAATAGGCTTTCTCCAGTTCACTTAATCATTCTCAATTTATTCTTCTTTTGATGGAAAGCAATTAAGGAGAGCATAGAGTTCCAACATAAAGAGCCCTCACTCTATAGATACAGATATATGATCTATACACTTTTCAGCTATGCAATAGCTCTACAAGTTCTGTTCTGCAAGGTGAGACCCATAGATTGTAGTCCAGCCTTAAGGCAGGAAAACAATCCTGTGGTGCAATGTTGGAAAACTAATGATGAAAATAGCCAACATTTCTCAGGTACTAACTATGTGTTAGGCACTGATCTAATTAGTCTATGTGGATTTCCTCATTTATCCCTCATTTTCAAACTATAAGGGAGGAACATGTATGGTGCTTCTTGTACAGATGAGAAAAATATAGCTAAGGGAGGTCAGGAAACTTGCCCTGGCCACTTAGTCAGAATGTGTGGCATGCTATTCCAAACTCAGGCATCTGAATTTAATCACCATACTAGACTGTTACACTGTAAATGAGGATATGTAACTGTGTCATCCTCACTCATACTCAGTGTGGAGATAGTATATAGACTGGTAGCCAAACCTCAGGGACAATAATAGGACCTACACCATGTTTTTCTAATGTGTTATTATAGGTAGTTTAGATAGCTAAGTATGATTTAATTCCTCTGTGAAATGAAAAGAAATAGCTACCTCAGGGCTTAAGTTAGAAGCTCAAAAGACATCCCCCTAGGAAACGCCATCACTCTTTACCTGGTTGCTGGAGAAAAATCATTGCACATATCCCTAATACTTTCCTTTCTTACACTTCCCCTATCTAATCCATCAGCAAATCTTATCTCTACTTTTAGAGTATATCCTAAGCTTGGCCATTTATGAAGTCACATATTCCAGTCAACATTGAATCATTCTTGCCAGAACTTCTCGGTGGCATTTTTCTTTCCACTCTTGCCCATCCATAGTCATTTTTCCATGGTGGTGATCAGTGTAAGTTAAATTACATCACTTTCCCACACGTGACTTTGCGGTAGTTACCCATTCTGTTTTATACTTGATGGTCTCAATGGTGAAACCCTCTTTATGCAGTATTTATCTTTTAATCCCTCATTTCATTCAGATCTCAATTCAATGGTCTCTTCTCAGAGAGGCCTTCCCTGACTACTCTTCTAAAAAGCAGCTCCTGCCACTCTTTTTCTCTTAACCTGCCTTTTTTTCCCCATAGATCTAGAATTACTTGACACAATAAATTAGTTTGATAAATATTTGTTGCATGGAGCAATATATGAACAAATATTGAAATATAAACAAATGAATGTCAGCATTTAGCACACTATCTGGCTCATAGAAAACACGTAATACAACTTAGCTCATTTGTTTATTATAAAAAGAACTGCCATAATAATTGTCACTATCAAAAGTAATGAGAGAAAATAGACTTGAGGGGGGGGAAATAAGAATACTTTTTACAAACTCACCTGATGGGACCTAAGGAGCTGAGGCAGAGAAAATAATAGAAACAATTTTGTTATAGAAGAGAAATGCTTCATCACTTTCCTGGACTAGAAAAAATAAACCAGCTGAAGCTATTTTTAAAAAAATTATCAGTGATTCATAGTCACCTCCATATTCACATGTAAAATCTAGGCACAGAAGGAATGTTAATGCCTATATTAGAATAGCATATTTTTCTGAGGAGTCAAATACAAGTGGTTATAAAATTTGAAATACACCAGCTATAGTTCAAACATATGTTATGTGCTTTATATAGAAGAATATATACATCCAAGCCATGAGGGTAGATGAGATAATATAAGCTAGAATATAGAAATATAAGTTTTGTGATATATTTTCTTCAATACAGAGTGGAATTTTCCTTAAAACTCCTAAATTTTGAAGACTTGGATTAGTCAATTTATAATGAACACAATAAAAGGCAACTAATTCTAAATTACTAAAAAAGTGCATGCATATGCCTTAATTTAAGACAACCACACTGATTTTTATCCCATACATCACTTTTTAGTTCATATATCTCTTTTTGACGTCCTTATAATAAATTCAATGCCAGTGGGTGGTCCAGCTATCTTAAAGTGAGCCATGGGATATTAAGCTACTAAAAGTCTCTGAAAAGTCAAACTATAAGGGAGAAATATGTTGGGTGCTTCTAATAAATTTAGAATCTAATAAATTAATTTACATCATCACAGAAATTATAATTACTCAATTTAAAAAGTATAGAAGCATTATCTAGAGAAAGATGACTAGACAGTGTCTAACAATATTCCAAATTTTGAGTAACAATTAGTTAACTGTGGTGACAGTGCTGACATTGTGGTGACACAGTGGTGATACAGTGGTGAACAAAGTTGACGAATAATATTGGCAAAGATTGTTTTCCATTGTGTATTATCCATTATTTGTAGTAGACATCAGTGCATGTGGCTGCTGGTTGATACACCTTCTATGGGAATGAAGTCTCCAGTTGCCAGGTTTCTGCTGTATTAACCTTAATTCTACCATTAATGTGGCTTCTAGAGGCGCATACTGAGAGTCATTTTCTGGAACTAAAGAAAGTCTTCTCTCTGTCCTCTCTGATGGTAATAGTTAAGAGATGTAAAGCTTGTCAGATGTGTCATCTAAACTTCTCTCGACAAAAATAAACTGGCTCACATTGTGAGCAAGTGAAGTCAGTGTACAGGGAAAATGAGAGAAGGAGGCAAACCAGTGTAATTGAAGTTCTGTGTCCACTTTGCCTTGAAACCCAGAGGCTTGCTCTTCCAATAGTTTTGTTACATAAGATATTATAATATCTTTCTAACCAATATCACTTTTCTTGCTTAAGCTAGTTTGAGTTTTGTATCTATCATTTACAACCAAATACATTGCAACTCACACCATTACACATACTGTGTACCTTGTCTAATACACTTGTGCAATTGGCAATATGGGATTCATAAAAATATAAGTTGAAATGAAAAGAAAATAAAGACATTTTTCCTATACAATATGTGTAGTCTTGTTCAATAGCCATAATGGAAATTGATCGTATTAGATACAAAAATGAGTGGTATAAGCGATGAAAAAACTGACATGGGAAAACTGAATGAAAAGCTCAAGACTGTTCAGAAAAACATGATTATGATAGGTAATAGTTTAACATTTTTAACATTTTAAAGGGGGTTTCTGCTAGCACACTCAATACATGGGTGGAAAAACTTAAGTTAGGCACTCTAAAAATTTTTAAAAATCATAACTATATTCGCTATCTATGATAACCAGCTGAGTTTAATGGCTCTGGCCTCTGGTCAAGCAGCCGTATGCACGCTTAGCTATCAATGATATAAAGACAGAGTTAGGCATAGCCACGGAAGGGGAGAACTGAAGCAACGATGGGGTAATAAAGGCAGATTAGGATTAGGTGCCAGAGTTGCACAGATATAGGTCAAATCATTAAATTTGTATGGTCTAAAGTCATCTGATATGACTTAAATGGAGAACGACAGGCTTGAATACAAGGTAATGTTTGGAAAAGGGTATGGCAAAGTGTATGTAATTCAGGGTAAGTGGAAAAGCCCGAGTCCATGTTGCTAACCTAGCATACTTGGTAAATATCTGATTGGTAATGATTTTGTTGGTAACAAAGAAGTTCCTCCTCCACCTTCTCAATTCAGATCCCTGACTTTTCTTTCCTCTCTGCACAAAGTAATCACTATTCACTATCCTCATTTCCTTCCTTATAAGACAGTTCGACTCACCCCCTTCACCCCCCAAGTACTTGACTGAATTTTCTCATTCTTTCTGAGGTTGCTCATGACTTCCTAACTGCCAGACTCCAAGTCTTCTCACATAGCATCCTCCTTGGTCTTTGAAGATGGACAAAAGGATACCCACCAAAGTAGAATTTGAGCTTGGAAAAGTGCAAAGAAATAGGATTCTCCATGTATGAAGTCTAGCTTTTCTGCCTTATATCCTCTTAGATATAACTCTAAAAGGACCCCCTCTGTGTTTCCTGTGTTTGTTTAGCTAGGCTTTACTGTTTCCTGGTTGCTCCTAAGGTATCAACAGGGCCCTTTTCGAACAATTGATCAACTAGAAGGGAAAGATGGCTTAAGAAGAGCTTCCCTTTCTAGGTGATTCTCTTCCAATGAAATCAATCAATCACTATTATGGGCACACTTCAGTCTCAGCTCTCAGCCATTGCATTATAATTATCATTGGATAGCTGTATTCTCCATTAGAAGATGAGCAACTAGAAAGCAATACAAATGCTCTTATCTTCAAATTTTCAATACCTAGACTTCTACTTGCCACATTATAGGTACTCAGTAAATTTTGGCTAAACTGAGTAGAATTATGCTATTACTCCTATAATATTCTGTATACCTCTTTATTATAATACCTTTTACACAACATCATATTCCATTTTCTGTTAATTTATTAAGGTAATGATCCCCAATTTTATTCATGTGTTCATTCTTTATTTCCTAGTTCATAGTAGATATTAAAAACATTGTTCTATCATTCATGAATTAATAAATAGACAAATGAATGGACAAAACTTAAAGAATATTAAATGTGATGAAATCAAAATGCATTTTGAGGTTTTCAGCAAGGATAACTGCGGGAATGGCTGGGGATTAGCAAAAGACAGGTGGCTTGTTGGAAATTATTCCATTTGACATGAATTAGGATATCCAAATAGACAGAAAATCCAGTCCAGAATAGTCTGTCCTCTATAGCTAAAATGTATCCCTTTTCCATCCCCTGTGGTTCAGTCGCATCATGAAGTGGTTTCCCCTCTATGCCTTTACAGATGTGATTCATCTCCCTGGAATAATGTTACTTTTTATTCTCCTTTTTTCTCAAAGTCCTATTTGTCCCCGAAAGACCTATTCAAATGACACATCCTCCAAAAGTCATACCCAGTTCTGCCCACTGGCATGCATTTCTCCCTGATCTGGACTATTTTGTTCTTCAGATAGGTCACTATAGAAACACTTTATCGCGTTTATTTGTAATGTGCTATTATCTGTGTTAAATTTTGTGGACTGGGAAAGCAAGGGTGATTTTCTACTTATATTTGCTATCCCCCTAGACTGTTTTTCGAAAAGGAGGTTGTTTAGATTGACCAAAGCTGCTAAAATGCAATATATCAGAAATGGGTTGACATTTATCATTGGGGATTTATTAAAAGTTATAGTTCTAAAGCCATGGAAAGGTCCAAAGTAAGGCATCAACAAAAGGTTAATTTCACTGAAGAAAGGACAATTGCATCCATGGTTCCTTGATCACATGGGAAGGCATATGGCAATGCCTGTTGGTCATTCTCTCCAAAATATCTGTGGATTCCTGTGGTTACTTGTGTCTTTCTTCTGGGGTATTTCTGTCTAAGCTCTCTCTCTCTCTCCATGAGCTCTCTTAAAGTACTCTAGTAAAGGATTAAGACCCACCTCAAATTGGGTGGGTCCCACCCACAGCAGGTCTGCCCCTACAAGAATGGATTAAAAGAACATAGTCTTTTCTGGGGTGCATACTAGATTCAAACCAGCACAGAGTTATACTATATATGCATTTTCTTAATGATGGTTAGAAATATAAAACCTATAGATTGTGTAAATAATCAATAATTAAGAAATATTTAAACAAAATTTGCATGTGTAAATATTAGATATATTAGAATAATACATGAAATAGATCAAGAAGTGTGGGCCCAATGAGCTTTGAGAAGTGATCTGAGCATAATAAGGGATATCCTATTAGTGTATAAGGAAGACCACAAATTAGTAATCATGTTGGAGGGACCAAAACTTGTGTCACAGGAAGTATAACTTTTATATTAAACCCATTTTTAAGTTATATAGATCCAAATTTATTGTTTTTTTTTTCAGCTGGCGAGACTTTTTTTTAACTTTTTTCTTGTAAAATATAATATATATACAAAACAAAGGAAGAAAAAAGCAATAGTTTTCAAAGCACGCTTCAACAATTAGTTACAGGACAGATCCCAGATTTTGTCATGGGCTGCCATATGATCCTCTCAGATTTTTCCTTTTAACTGTTCTGGAATATAGGAGGCTAGAAGGCACAAATATTTTTGTCACCACAATAGACTTTTTTCTTTCTTTTTTTGTGAAAAATAACATATATACATAAAAGCAATAAATTTCAAAGCACAGCACCACAATTAGTTGTAGAACATATTTCACAGTTTGACATGAGTTACAATTCCACAATTTCAGGTTTTTTACTTCTAGTTGCTCTAAGATACTGGAGACTAAAAGAGATATCAATTTAATGATTCAACAATCATATTTATTTGTTAAATCCTATCTTCTCTATAGAACTCCACCATCAACTTTGATCTTTCTATCCCTCTCTTGAGGGGTGGATCCAAAGTTATTCTTATCTCTTTAGTGCAAAGCTTCAGTTCTGTGTGCTTGTGTATACAAACATATTTCTTTCTTTCTTCTGACCAGAAGCTCAGAGAGATTTAAGGTTTGCAAATGGCATACATTCATGGGATTTGCATTAATGACTTTCTCGTTTTTTTGTTGTTATTGTTCTCAAATGGTTTATCAAGCTTCAAAAAAAATATTATGCATAATTACTACACCTTAGATTGCCCCATACTATACCAAACTAATCATGGATATTTATAGCCTGCATAAACTCTGTTTTCCCATCCGTGGCCAGCGTTTAATAAAGCTAGTTCATCTGTAAAAGAAGTTAAATTAAATAATCCAAAATGAATGTGATGCATATTCTCAAAAATGTGGTATTTAGATTGAGCTAACAAAAAGGAAGTCAGGCCCTAGCAAAGACAGACAAGCTACAATTCATTCTTTTCCTCTATATGAGGCAATAGACTTTCACCATACCTATTTTGTCTGTTCTTTGTATAGATTATGAGTTGGCCTATTTTTATTAAATCCCCTAAAATCAAGTACATCTCTATTTTATACTGCGTAGATATAATAAAAACCATCCCAAATTGCTATATACAAATCTTTAAAACTGTATAAGAAGATACAAATGAAGTTTGAAGGTATATTTTACTTTTTTCAGTGTGAGAACAAAATTAGTGTAAGTATCCATTAAAGCAGAGCTAAAGGAAAGATACTAAAGTATATGTATTTTTTACGTTCTTAATATGCAACTAAAATTCCAAAGACTAGAGGAATAACTGCACTCTTGTAACAGTCTGTAAAAAAAAAAAAGAAACTGGTGCATTTAACTGAAGTTCATTTCCCACCAATCTCAAAACTAAAAGAAAAATTACAGCAGCAAATAGCAGTGGAAAACAAAGTTATTAGTTCACAGGCAGGGTATCAGGTCATAAAACAGGTTGATAACCCTTATCTGAAATTCTAAAATCCCCAAATACCTAATTATTAAAATTATTTTTAAGAATCATTTGGTGACAAAACATCTCTTGAGCTGACCTAATATTAGATGATACATAATCTTTTCTTTATCTATGGAAAGAGAAATGCATTTTTCTTAAGAAATATTAATGGTGGTGTTATACTATATATGGTACTTTCTTTCTAAAATCCAACATTTTGAATTCTGAAGCACTTCCAGCTCGAAGGATGACAGATAAGATATTTTGGATGTAATAAAACCATTTTCTCTCAAGTTTGCACCGCAACCGCCCACCTCCAACTCCCCCACCTTCACAACCCCACAGAAAGTCTCAAGTTGCTATTTGCATTCATGGTTATGAGAATGGTTTTGCTTAGATGTAGGGTTTTGAGAAATGAAGGTAAGTAAAGACATTGGAGAGCATGTTTTTGGTGGCCCTTCCTACTCTAATTGGAATAGATTTAAGCCTGTATATTTAGAAGGGTATAAACCAGAAGTTGACCAAAACTCTATCTGAGTCATTGAGAATTTGGGCCAAAGAAGATCCCTTTCATGATCAGGTGACAGAGTCAGGTACAGAATTGAAAGAAGGGAATTGTCTCTATCACTATCCTACTCTGCCTGGCACCGTGAAAGAGGGTTGCTTTAAAAGGGTGAGTTGATATGATTTCTGTCACAGTCGCTGGTACTTTATTTCCTAAGACCCATGAGCCCTGGAATCAGTTGATTGGGAAGTGATTTGCCTCTAAATGATTCAGAAGGCATCAGAAGTCAACAAATGAATTCTAGCTCAGGCAAAGATGAATATCCAAGGTAAAACATGGTGAATCTATGGGACATGACTCCCAGGGATGTGTACCTTCCTGGCAACATGGGACAGAGAACCTGGAACGAGCTGAGATTCAGCATCAAGGGATGGAAAAAAACCCTAGAATGAGCTGAGAATTAACATCAAGGGATTGAGAGAACCTTCTCGACCAAAGGGGGAAGAGTGAAATGAGACTAAGTATCAATGGCGGAGAGATTTCAAACAGAGTCGAGAGGTTATCCTGGAGGTTATTCTTATGCATTAGGTAGATATCACCTTGTTGCTCAAGATGTAGCAGAGAGGCTGGAGGGAACTGCCTGAAAATATAGAGCTGTGTTCCAGTAGTCATGTTTCTTGATGATGAATGAACAATGATACAGCTTTCACAATGAGACTCTGCGAATGTGGAAACCTTGTGTCTGATGCTCCTTTCAGCTACTATATCAACAAAAGAGTAGAACATATGGAATAAAAATAAATAATAGGGGGAACAAATGAAAAAATAAATTTAGTTTGAAATGCTAGTGATAAATGAAAGCAAGGGGTAAGGGGTATGGTATGTAT
>PVIY010002796.1:6778-122291 GCA_004026745.1 Myrmecophaga tridactyla
TTAACAACCATTCTTAACTAAATCACATCATTCAGTGAGATGATCTCATTACAGTTTCAAACATACAGTATTGAATACAGATTATTCTACCTTTAAGGAATGGGTTTTATATCAAAACATGGCTTTTCTTAGGGGGCATACTTCCTTTCAAACCAGCACAGTCTCTAGTATACTAAAACCCAATATCAGGCTAAAAGCATTTTCTAAAAAAGAGAATAGTTATCTGCAGAGGATAGCAAGGCTTTGCTCAAAATTCCTGAGGGTCTGCATTGTGATTCTCCTAAAAGGGTCTGCAAAGGACCCAGACAGCATCTCTATTTGCCATTGACAAGTCTAGTACAGAGCCTGGACCCGTCACAAAGCCTCCTCTTGCTCTAGTCCCCACTGGAGTAGTACTCTCAAATGAGGAATACGTTGTCTTGAAAATCCAAAGTGCTAATATGCCAGTTTGAAAGTAGTATGTACCCCAGAAAAGCCATGCTTTAATCCTGTTCCAATCTTGTGGAAGCAGCTATTTCTTTCAATCCTGATTCAATACCATAGGTTGGAAACTTTTTATTATAATGTCTCCACAAAGACGTGACACACCCAATTGTGGTTGTGATCTTTTGACTAGACAGATATGTGACTCCACCTATTCCAAGTGAGCCTTGATTAATTTACTGGAATCTTTTAAAAGCGGAAACGTTTATGAAATGACAGAAATCACAGGACTCTCAGAGCCGACACAGATGCGAACATGTGGAGAACAGAAAGATAGATGTTTGGTGATGCTTGAGGGCCAGGAAATGTTGCTGTGAGATGTTAAGCAAGCCAGAACCTGGAGCCAAGGGAAGCCAAGAGATGAAAGCCAGCCCAGGAGAAGTAAATTGAGGACCCCCCACAGCAACAGAAGCTGAAAGCAATGGAGTCCAGAAGCAAAGGACCAGCAAATTCCAGCCACGTGACTCCCCACGTGGTGTCACGTGGCTGACAGAGGTGTCCCTGACTCGTTGGCCTTTCTTGAATGAAGGTAACCTCTTGTTGGTGCCTTAATTTGGACACTTTCACTTCCTTAGAACTGTAAACTTTCACCTTATTAAATTCCCCTTTTTAAAAGCTATTCCAATCCTGGTATATCGCATTCCAGCAGCTTGCAAACTAACTCAGCTAATTAGACATGATGCTACTTTTTTTGGCTGAAGGAGGAGCCAGAGATAATAGCTTATCTTCACTTCAGAAGGGATACCTCAGCACGTCCCACACCACTGTACATCTAGAAATTTCACTGAGGTGAAGGGCCCTTTATTATTGTTGGATTTGTCTCCTATGCTCTGACACAAGCACACTTCAAGAGTAATTTCTACTTCGTTCTCACTAAGTCCAGTAAACATGGTATTATCAATACAACGGACCAATGTGATGGCCTGTGGGTGGGAGAAATGATCAAGTTCCCTGCATACAAGATTATGACATAGGGGTAGAGAGTTGATTTATCACTGAGGTAGGACTGTGAAAGTGTATGTCTGTTCTTGTCAGCTGAAAGAAAATTGTTTCTGGTGATGTGTCCTAATAGAAGTTGAGAACAAATAATTTGCCAGATTGATCACTGCATAACATGTGCCGGGGAATGTGTTGATTTGCTCAAACAATGATATTACATCTAGAACAGCAGCTGCAACTGGAATGACCACCTTGTTAAGTTTACAATAATCCATTGTCATCCTCCAAGATCCATCTTTTTTCCTCACAGGCCAAATAGGAGAGTTGAATTGGACAAGTAGGGCCCACTATTCTTGCAGACTGCAAGTCTTTGATGGTGGCATTAATCTCTGCAATCCCTCCAGGAATCCAGTATTGTTTTTTATTTACTGTTTTGCTAGGTAGGCAGTTCTAGTGGTTTCCATTTGGCCTTTCCTACCATAATTACCTTCACTCCACAAGTCAGGGAACCAATGTGGGGATTCTGCCAGTTGCTGGGTATGTCTATTCTAATTATGAATTCTGGAACTGGATAAATAACCACAGGATGGATTCAGGGACCTGCTGGACTCATTGTGAGATGAACCTGAGCTTAAACTCCATTGAGAACCTGACCTCCAAAAGACCCTACTCTAACTGGTTGACCACAGGGATATTTAGGGTCCCTTGGAATTAATATCATTTCAGAGCCAGTCCCTAATAATCACTGAAATATCTGACCACTCCATTTTCCCCAATGTGCAGTTACCCTGTTAAAAGTTTGTAGGTCTCTTTGGGAAAGGCTGGGAGCAAAGTTAAAAGTATAAAATTTTGGCAGGGTAACAGAATACTCCTCCGAGGGGATCCAGGCATCCCTTCATCCAAGGTGCTCTGTGTCTGTAAATTCCAGAAAGAATTTAGTAGACTGCCCATCTATTTTACATCTACTTACCCCATGATCTACTAGCTAACACCAAAGGGCTCTGTGAATCAGACTACTTTAATTACTACTTTTAGTCTGCTGTCCATTATGGTGGTCACACCCACATTGTCTTTGGTGATTAAGGGCTGCAACTTGGCTTCTGTCATCCTGGGGTCTGACCATCCCTTTTGTGCTTAAGTATCCAAGTTCAGTGACAGCAGTTCCCCCAGTAATATATGGCCTAGAGAAAGTGACCAAAGAGCTCTCAGGGATACTGAACTTAACCTCATAAATTTTGCTTCTCACCATCCTAGTGAAAAATTGTGTCCTCTGGACATTCCTGGGGATGGTCAGTAGGTCTTACATGATAAATCCACTCTAATATAATCTCTCTAAGCCTTTGGATCCACAGTTATATATCTAAGTTCTACCAGGGTAGCTCTGGCATTTTGACTCCAGGAAATGTGGGCCACCTTTTGGTCCATTCTTTAGCCAGTGACCTGAACAAACTGTTATAGTCCTTTCTAATACCTTGAGCTACAACACTGAATACAGAATCTCTTCTTAGTGGGTCCATATTAATAAATTCAGCCTGATTCAACTTTACATTCCTTCCACCATTATCCCATGCCCTTGATATCCATTTCACACATATACCTGACTTCTGTCTATATGAGTTGGAAAAGTCACACAGTTCATTTGGAGTGTAGTGTACTTCCTCCTGGGTCACATTTTGTATCTCACCTTTTTGGGCTTGATGGGACTTCAAACTAGTTATTGGTCTGAAAGAAAAACGGTGTAGTTGGGGTGGGTCACAAGAAGAATTGGAAGTGTCTTGCAAGTCAACTACTTCATGGTATTGTCTTGCAGTTTTATCTGGTGAAACAGAATTAATCTCTTCTGACAGGAGACTGAAGGCTGTTTACCCAGGGGATGGTTATCAGGCACAGTAGAGTAATCTCTTCAGTTGCCATCATTACAACCCATATGTCTCCATTCCAATTTTCAGGTTCCGATTCTTTCCCAATCAATGTCCTCACTCTAACAGCAAACGTTACACAAGGTTGGGAATTTATTTTACGTTGTAATTCAGCCATTTGCACAATGAGACTCTCAGTCTGGTTTTCAGAAATATCAAGTCGGTGGCTACACAAAATGAGATTTTCTCTCGGGACACCCATAGAAATTTTCACATACTCCATGCAGCACTAAATTTAGTTTCCTAAGCTACTCAAAGCTGACCCTGAAAAAAAAAATAGGTGGGCTTTTAACAATAAGAGTTTATTAGCTTACAATTTTGAAGCTGTGAAAATGTTCAAATCAAGGCATTATCAAGATGGTGCTTTTTTCCTAAGGACCAGTTGCTGGCAATCTTGTCATATTTTGGCATCTGCTGGTCTTTCCCTTCTCTTCTGGGTTTTGTTGCTTTCAGCTTCTTGTTTCTATTATTTTCTCTCTCTCTTTGCCTCAATTTTCATTCACTTATAAAGGACTCCAGTGAAAGGATTCAGACCCACCTTGAATGAGGTTGGCATGCCTTAACTTAAGTAGCCTCATCAAATGATCCTACTGACAATGGGTCCATACCAATAGGAATGAATTAAATTTAAGAAAATACTTTTCTGGGGTACATGCAGCTTCAGACCACCACATGCATTTAAATTAGGAATTTGAAGCCTTGAACTCATCCCTTTATTTTATAACTGTATTTGGTATATTTAGGAACAACCAGCCAGAATCGTTATGCTGTTTTAACTCTACAAAACTCTGTTAAGTTGTCATAAAAGAACTTCACCCAGAGACTTGCCTATCATAAGCACTTAAGTAGTCATATTTAGTGGTGATTTTTTTGTGTATCTCTATTGCCAACTAACACCATGAATTGTCAGTGCCATCCTGATTGTTGGAAATAGAGACATTAGTGGCTTTACATCTAATCAGCTTAGAGAACCAGTTCAAAAACTTCTCAGAATGAATTCAGAAATCTCATACTTAAGATTCTTTTTCTCAAACGCCACTCCTGGTACCAAAGCTGACTTAATCAGGATTCTTTAGGGAAACAGAACCAACTGAAGATACCTGTAAATATTAAGAAATTTTTATGAAAATTTTCTTATGCAACTGTGGGAATGGGCCATCCAAATTCCATAGGGCAGGCCAGAGGTCGGGAACTCTGATGAAGGTTTTTCATGAATTCCCCAGGAGAAGCTAGTTGGCTGAAACGTACATGGAAATTCTCTTTTCTTACTGCTGAAATCATCCCTTCTCATTTTGAAGACATCAGTTAATTGGATGAGATATCTCTCATTGTTGAAGATAACTTCCTCAGTTGAATATAGATGCAGTGAGCGATAGATGAAATCAATATACTAATCATTTAAATCCATGAATTTCCTCGTAGTAACAATTAGACCAGTGCTTGCTTGATCAAAAACTGGACCCCACAACCTGGCCAATTTGACTTATGAACATAACCATCACAGTAACTGACCTCAAACTCCTTGATATCTTCTTTAACTAAATCTCTCCTTTAGTTCCTTCTATATAGGCTGAAAAATTTCTCAAGAATATTTATTTCATTTCTCTAAAAATACTAAAACTTCACTCTCCCAAAAATCCAGACTGCGCAGAGCTGTACTTCCCTTTCCCTCATTCTCTGTGTTCACCTCTTTCTTTTATAAATCCAGCTGTGCTGGATAGACAGAAGAATGCTGATTGTGTAGAAAGAGCCTCATACGGTGGGTCAGCAGCTGTGAGAATCCACTGGCCAGTGCAAAGGGAAGCTGCAGTGCAAAGATTCCCCATACTAGAGCTTCATATTAGGAAAACATGGCCACAATGCTGAGTCACCTAAAACCTTGCAGTGTCCTGAAGGTGCTTCAGCTGGAGCCTCTCACCCATCTATATTCCTTCAGAAAAGTTGACTCTTGAATGGAAGCAGACCTCCAAGATTTGTCACTTACATTTAGAGAGAATTCACCAATTATAAGTAGTACTCATTATTTTTCATCCATTCCTTCCATAATATCATTGCCAAATAATATCCTAAACTTGTTAGTTTTGTGGCACACCTTTAAACCAAGGGAGATTTCATTTTTAAAAGAAGTTGTTAAATATCCCTATTTTGCTCAACATCTAAGAAAAGACTGTCAAAATGTTGCCAACATGTATCTGTTTAGGTTTCTCCTTCAGCTACATAATATCCTTGAAGTATGGATTCTGTGATCCAATTACAATTCAGATGAAATCCATTCTAAGTTCTCTTTCAATAAAACATTACACATTTCAGTTTGATAGAACGGTTTATTTAAAAAGCCCTGGTGTCCTACATATGCTAAAATTGTAAGTGAGACACATGCATGCAAGAGCACACACAAAATGCATATACAAAAGTTTAAAGGGATGCTTCCTTGTAAAGTGCATTCAATTGTTATTCATCAGGAGTCTGCCAAATAGAGTGGGCAACGAGTTACTTGTCAGCTACATAAAGGCTTAGAGGAATTGGTAAGAAAAATAGGCCTACAGGAATAATAAACCCCTTTGACCTTGCAAAGAAGAAAGGGGGTGGAGAGTATTGCTGATTCACGACGGAAAATCTTTCTGAAGAGTTGAGTGCTCAGGTTAAACCTCCCTCCTAGGCAGCACTAATTTGTCTGACAGATACCAAGCAGCAGTTAATCTAAACTGACACTGACCTTGCTGGTATTACCTGCAAAATCCCCAGTAAAAATTTTTCCTTAAATAATTATTCCAATGAATTATACACAGAAAAAGTGTCCATCGACAAAGGCAGAGGTATTTCATTTTCCTCCAGCGACAATGTACTGATCTTTTACTACTGAGAAAAGAAAAATTCAGCTAGTCTTTGATAGTCTTGAGGCTTTGATATTGTAGGGAAGAATTTGTGGTTCAATGGAAAACCATGCATTGATTTTATGGGGGCCATATATATTATATGTACCTAATATATCTTTCAATTGTTTATCTAATAGAAAACTGATAGAGATTCAAAATAATTCGTGCCTATAAACATGCAAATGAATTCTGTGCAGGTGGTGGGATAACCCACACTTCCCTGGGGAAAGTATCTTGCCTACATTCATACATTCATTTAAGTATTTCTGATCTATAAATATGTCTGTTCTTTGGGTTCTTTTATGGACAGGTTATAGAGTTTACTTGTCTGTCATTGAGTAAGGAGTTAAAATCTGTAACAGGTGTTTGTTTTTTGGATCTGTGTAAGAGTCATAACAATACCTTTTTTGAAAATTATGTTTTAAAAAATAGGAATGTTTTAATGCCACATATCCATGAATATCCATTATCTTTTTGAATGGTATACTTATAAATTCCAATTTTAAATTATAGATTTGTAAATATTTAACTTGCTTTCTTTTATTCACATACTCATATATTAATTTATGTGTGACATATTCCACACACTGTAGTAGTATACCAGAAATTCACTGATAATTATATTGTGTGGCAATCCGCTTGCTTCCATACAGCTGCTGAGATTTTCAGGTGAGAAAAATGTCTTATAAACAGGTAAAATCAAATGATATATGGTAAGTGGCATAAAGAGGAAGAACAAAACATCCCTAAAGGAGAAGGAAATAAAATGGAATAGCCAATTCATCCTTGGATCTTTAAAAAAGTTAAAAGACATGAGGTGAGATTTAAAATAGTTCTTAAAAAAAAATAGTGCTTGATCAGAATGGGAATAGGGCATTGCAGATGGAAGGCAAACCCTTGAATTATATACATTTTAGCTTTAGTCAAGTATTTTATCAATAATTTTAACAGCTACAATGAATGTGATACAAACATGGCAGTGATGTAAGTAGACCTGGGTTTCTTCTTCTCACTTGACAGATTTAGATTTTAAAGTAACAGCAAGATTAGGTGAATTGCATAATATCACACAGATAGATGGTAAAAGGATAAGGAGCAAAATTTGGCCATTTCTCTTGCTTTCTTCCTAAAAAAAAAATCTTTGACATTACTAAGGCATAAAAAAACTGTGGCAAACCCTACTGTACACTAGAGGAACAAGAACATCACAGCCCAAGTACCATAGCAGAGCTAGGTGATTACGTGATTTAGTCACAAAATGTGAAGAACTGTGAGTGAAATCAGTTAAGGAGAACAATGAAGAGCATATTTTGTAAGAGACTTGTTCTGAAAAGGCATCAAAACTGCAAATGAAAATGAGCTAAAATGCATTTATATTTGCTTTGTAGGAAGGGGCTAATAAATGCCTGAAGATTTAACTGGTCTCCATTAAGATATTCTGGGAAGTAATTGACATCATAAGCTCCCAAGGAGCCATGGGGGAATGATATCAGCTGCGGGTAATAAGCAACGAGGGTAATAACTGAAAACATCCTTTTCTATGTCACAGTTGGGCTGAGGCCTGTTCTATAAGAAAGAAAATGTTTAAGTTGAACTCCAAAAAATCGTATCTATTTTAACTTCTCCTAAAGAGCAGTCTAAATATTGTAATTTATTACTAAAATTTTATGCAATTATGACTGCACAAGCTTTACACTAGATCAATAGTCAGAAAAGTCTTTCTTTAAAAATCAAATTTAACTGTTATTGTCTAAAGTCACGTTCACAAAAGAGCTACTTGCTTCTATGAATTGTCGAGCCAGTCAGTCACTAAAAAATTTTTTTAATTCACAATTGAAAGTTATTTCCTGCAATGTGAAAAACAATTCTGGGTACAAAGCAAACACTTGGTAAACAATGCTAGGGAGAATATTAGGTCCCTACAATAAAATAATATAATAAAATAACAATATAACTACCACCCTCTCCTGAAATTTTCACTCATTTTAAAGTACCTATTACTGTTTCTATATATTCATTTTAGTCAAATTATACTTGATTAATTGTTTAAATAATTAAAATTTAGGAATCTCAAAATTTGTCAAAACAGCAGACTTATTCACTATAATCCATATAGTAAATATGTAAATTGTGCTCTTATATCTACTTAGCAAAGACATAATAAATTAAATGATAAAATATTAAGTCAACATCCATTTTATCCTTTCAATAATTTTTCACTGGATGCCTCTCATATGGAGAACATATTGTCCAATTGCCAGATGCAGGGCGATCCTCCAGGAAATTGTTGTCTATTGGAAGAGATAGTAAATAAGAAAACAAGCAATTGCATATGTATCATTGAGTTTTGGATAAATATAGTGAGATAATAACATATTTCTCATCCTTTCCATCAAAGTGACTAAAACTCAAAAAAAGAATGGGGAAAAAAGCAAGTTTATCTTTTGGACTAAAATGCCACTTGGAGTCACAAAGGACACACTAAGAAAATAGTTGAAAATACTTTGAATTTGGTAATAAAGGCAAAACTTTGTGAGCCAATACATCCTTCTTCATGTCAGGAAGGTTCTCTATTTCCTTAAAAGTAAGCTGCATGTAGCTGAATAGGCCATTCGGTGCTCCTGTGATTAGAGTATCTAAATCCAGCAGTACCGGTGAGCCGTGGTAATAAGGAGAATGTTCCTGCTGATAGCTCAGTTTAAACACATTAAATGGGAAAACATAGTGAAACTGAAGAAGATACATCATATTCTGTATCAATTGTGCATCCTCCTGACAGAGAGAAAAATGACAGAAGTGAAGTAGAATGAAGGGGAACAGAAAGCAGCAAATACTAGATAATAACACTAGAAGTCTTTGATATAATGGTATTTGAGTGAGTCACTCCAACTTCATCAGTCCTAAAAAGTGAGGTGAAAAATATCCCAGACAACCCTACAGATTTGATGATGAAATGTGTCAAACCACAAAACTGAAGCAAAAACATAGAATGCCATGATTCACATCCTTTTCTGAACTTTATTTTTCCATTCTTTAGCATTTGCAAGAAAATAGAGTGTCTGTAACAATTAGAAACTAACTTCCATAGTACCTATGTACTGGTAAAGAAAGGGATTAAGAGAAGAAGAGAAAATACTGGCAAAAGCCCTATGATGGTCAATTTCCCTTGAAAATAACAGGAAGATCTTGGGGAAATGTTATCTCCATGGAACAGAAATTATAGAGCGCATGAGCTCTCCTTTAAAGGAAGTGTGATGGTTAACTTCCTATTTTCAACTTGGCTAGGTCATGGGGTCCAGTTGTTTGGTAAGAAAGCACTGGCCTGATTGTTCAGGTGAGGATATTTCCTGATTTAAATCATTAGTCAGTTGATTGCCTCTATGGGTTACTACGTCTGCAGTCAACAAAGGAGATTGCCTTCAGCAATTAGAGGAATCTCCTCATCCAATCATTTGGAGACTTAAAGGTGGAATTGAGGATTTCAGCTGTCAGGAAACAGAATTTCTATGTCTACTTCAGTCAGCCAGCTTCTCCTGGGGAATTCAATGTTACCTTCACAGAGTTGCCAACTTGTGTCCTGCACCCCAGAATTCAGACTACCAATCCTCACAGTCATGTGAGCTAATTCCTATAAAAAAATCTCTTAATATTCCTATATATAGATATATAGGAGAACCCTGGCTAATGCATAAAGAGAACAGAAGGAAGAAACATAAGGAAAGAGAAGATATGATGTGTTGATGCTAGGGTTCAATGTGGAGAATATGAGGTGAGTATAAGCAGATATAATGTAAGAAATGCAAGAGAAAAAAATAAAATTTGAAAGAGTTGACATCTCCATTTGAAGCAAAAAATATGACTGAACAAATATTAAGCAATGTGGTAGAGAATTTAAAATAAGTGCAGTTCTTATTTTCTGAAGAAGAAAGCTTTATAAACTGGATATAAATGTTACTCTATAATAGAATTAAATTACCCTCAAATAAAATTTTGAAACTGGTGATGGAAGAGGTAGAGCATACAACAGAAGAAGCATGTTATAAATATTCAAAGCTACAACATTATATAGAGAAGTATCAAAATTCCAGCAATTAAGGAAGCTTAATAGAGAATAAAATTAAAATCCTACTTGAAAAGAAGAAGAGTCAAACTAGTTTCATTGAGTGATACTTAATGTCCCTAAAGGATAGAGCAGCGTTTAGAAAGTTCTGAAGAAAAGAAAATGTGAGTTAAATTGTACACTTTATAAGTTAAAAGAGAAATTTTTTAAACATCAGGGAATGCAAGTCAATCTTTGCAAATCTTCCCAATAACAAGTGTAAATAATTCTTAATTGCCATGTTTGCTGGAAGCCTTGTTCTTCTAATCCGTTCTTGTGTGTGCAGATCTATTGTTGGGTTGGACCTATTGATTAGGTAGTTCCCATGGACATGTGACCCACCCAATTCAAGGACTTAATCCTTTATTGGAATCCTTTCAGAGAGCTCATGGAGAGAGAGGGAGTTTAACAGAAATGCCCTGGAAGAAACAAGCAAGAACCCGTAGAAGCCCAGACACATTTTGAAGTAAAGGACAAGTAGATGCCAGTCACGTGCCTTCCCATGTGACAGAGGAAACCCAGAGGCCAACATTATTTCCTCTTGTCAGTGCCTTAATTGGACATTTTACCAGCTTTGCAATTGTAACTTACAACTTAGGAAATTCCCTTGTAAAAGCCAATCCATTTCTGGTGTATCACATTCTGGCAGGTTTAGCAAACCCAACACCATTGTAAAATGATCTGTGGTTACCTAGAGTTCATTTACATTTAGAACAAAGACTAAAGTCTTTGGGAATTAAAGCTACAGAACAGAATAAATATATTACAAATCTCAATAATATAAAAATGTTGAGATTATAAACACAAATGAGGAAATGGAAAGAATAAAGGTGGGAGGAAATATAAGTTAAAATAATCAATGAACAAGAAAAAGTAGACATTATCTGAGGTAGAAGCATAAAATAAACTTGAAATGGAATGACTGTAAGCTTTTAAATCATTTCAATCTTTTAACTTTAGAGATGTCTTTTAGGATCTAATATTGTTTTGAAAGGATAAAAAATAAATTTAAAATCCAGCCAACTTTTATATTACTTCTTAGAATTATTAAATTCAATTCAATAAATTACCTTTTAAAGTAGGAATATAATTTGAAGATATTCTGGTAAAATTATACTCAAATGATCATCTGTCTTTCCTTTATGAAGAGAGAAATATCTAATGATGTTTACCTAATGTTGGCAGTAGTGTAAAAAAATGATATTTGGTGTGTTTTTAAATCTTTTTTTTTGTGGTTTTATTACATTGTAGACACTATCATTTTCACAGACAGTCACTATACTTTAAGGAATTTTAGTTATGATACATATAAATTACATCTAAAAATTATCATGTGGGGACAATGTGGTAATATAGAGGCCATTTCTGTCTTTCATAAAGTGCAATTTGGTGTAGTGATGAGGTCAGATTCCCCCCAAAATAGGGATACAAAGTGAATGAAAGGACTTCACAGGTAAATTTAGCTTTGGAAATTGAATACATATGTTCATATCTACTTTCTCCCAAAATATCATGATAGTAAAAATAAAATAAAATATGCTTAACACACATGAAAACAAAGAGAAAGAATATCAGATCATAGAAAATATTGCAATATTGTTAGCAAGGTAGGAAAAGAACAAATACATACTTACTAATTTAGTAGAATAAAAGCAAAATGATGAACTCTGAGTATCTGCATAGGAGACCCCAACAAGTAGCAAAGCCGTTCATTATATTGTACATGCTCAGAAGGCTCAGGATGTGAAGTTCCTGGTTTCTTTGAGAAGCAGAGGCTAGGGACAAACACAGGGGACCTAGCTGAATATCTAAATGTCCCACTTATTTTTGTGTCCTTTACTGTGTTGAGAAGTTGAACCAGAGAGGTTCCAAACTCCAGGATACTAAACTCACTGGAATGAAAGGTTGGAAATAAGGAAACAAAAATCATATAATCACTTTGAATAAAATAGGAAATTAAAATTTATTTAATGAGGAGCAAGGAAGTGGAGATAAGGTGTGTGGCAAAATGCGCCTAAGAGTAGCAAAATTTTTAATAAATAATAATAAATGAATAAGGAGCAGGGTTGTTCTACATAAGTTAGTGTGAGAAAATGGTAATGCTGTAATATTAATTGAATATAAAAGTCATCCTATAAAGTAGAATGTATAGAGCAGCATTCCAGTTGGCAACAATAAAAGAAGATAAATTATCTGTGTCTGTGTGTGTGGAAGAGAGGAAGAATGAAAGAGAGGGAAAAGTGAAAACTGTGGAACTATTTAACAACTATTATGAGGAAAGGCTAAAGAGTTAGCATGTTCTTCATTTTGTATTTTAATTAAGTGAAAAAGCATTTTTCAAATAGACGTAAGTTTAAAAACAACACATTATTTGTGGGGAGTTTTGAAACATACTGGTAAGGCATAATAATTTAGTTTTGGTTTGTATATGAATTGCATCTTGTTGGAATGCTGAATTTCAATATGTGAAAAGTGGGCAGGGGGCTGATGTGGTGGCTCAGCAGGCAGAGTTCTCGCCCACCATGCGGGAGACCAGTACCATTCCCTCTGCCCATGCAAAAAAAAAAAAAAAAGCGGTCAGGAATAATTAAAAGGAAAACATTTTTTTTATTTGGTAGAATTCTTCTGTAACTAGATATGGGTGAGATCTTGAACAGGTTATTTTTTCCTCACTTAACCTGGAGCACTTCTGCAAACTGTGCTTGAACTTGACTCCCTATGCTATCTATCTGTTCATCTTCGTTTTCACTCATTTCTATTTACCTGCACTTAAAACTCAAATTTGCCACCTCTAGTACCTGCTTTAAAGCCCATGCCACTCAGTAAGTACAGCTTGTGGGTTACCCTACACCTTTCTTATCTGTCTCAGAATTTGGATATATGCTTCCAGCAGTGAATTATCTGTAATTACACTTATGTTTGTTTTAGGGCATATTCAGTAAAAATGCCCATAACATGGTGTGCTAGTTTGAAAGGATGTATGGCCCCTAGAAAAGCCATGTTTTAATCAAAATCCCATTTTGTAAAGGCAGAATAATCCATATTCAATACTGAATGTTTGAATCTGTAATTAAATCATCTCCTGGAGATGTAACCCAATCAAGAGTGGTTGTTCAACTGGATTAGGTGATGACATGTCTCCACCCATTTGGGTGGGTCTTAATTAGTTTCTGGAGTCCTATACTCTTATGTGTTCACCATGTGCTCTTCCACTTGAGAGAGAAACCCTGAACTTCATCAGCCTTCTTAAACCAAGGTATCTTTTCCTGGATGCCTTAGATTGGACATTTCTATTGACTTTTTTTTTTTTTTTTTTTCTGGTCAAGACCTTTTTTTTTTCACATGGGCAGGCACCGGGAACCGAACCCGGGTCCTCTGGCATGGCAGACAAGCATTGTTGCCTCTTGAGCACTGTGGCCTGCCCTTTCTATTGACTTTTAACTGGAACATTTTCTCAGCCTTAGAACTGTAAACTAGCAATTTATTAAATTCCCCTTTTAAAAGCCATTTTGTTTCTGGTATATTGCATTCTGGCAGCTACCAAACTGGAACACGTGGTCTTAAAATTCTTTTAAAATCATTTACATTTCTAATCTAATTTACTTTTGTTTTATATTTTTCCTTAAGCATGCTTTTCAGGTTTCATTTGTTTTGCTGTGTTTTTCTTTTTCCTTCAAATCCCAAGCCATTAATTTTATATTTCTGTTCTTTAATAATTAATTATTTGAATTTTATCTCCATTAAATTCTTGGCCTGATTTGAAGAAGACATTAGATATACAGGTATAGACCCAGAAAAACATCTCATATGCACCAGAAGAAATGTAGAAGATTGTTCATAGCAACATTATTTGTAAGATAAAAATCTAGAAATAGTCCAAAAGTTTGGCCATCAGCAAAATGCATGTCTATCTTGGGTAAGAGCAGAGAAGAGAGTAAACTATATCTTTAAACGTTCCCTTCCCAGGGGTCAATGTTTTTAAAAACATTTAATATAATCCATCACTACTAAGGCTAAATAATAAAAATCATGATCATATTAATACATGCAGAAAATATTTTGGAGAAAATTCAACAACAATTCATGATTAAAAACTCACAGCCAAATTTCGACTAGAGGGAAATTTCCTTAACTTCATAAAGGACATCTATAAAAACATCTGCTAAAGTCATCATACCTTTTGGTGAGAAACTAGATGTTTTTCTTCCAAGACTGAAACCAAGGCAAGGATGTCCTATCCCATACTTCTTTCTATTAAACAATGTATCAGCTGTCCAAGCCAACACAAAAGACTACAAAAGGAAATATAAACTATACAGATTGGGAAAGGAGAATTAAAATTCCTTCGTTCACAGATGATAAGATTGTCTATGTAGAAAATTTTAAAAATTTTGATTAAAAAAATAATGCTTAGAATAAAAGATTATAGCAAGGTAGCAGAATACAAGGTTAATATATAAGAGTCAGTTGCATTCTTGAGTACCAGCAATGAACAACTGGGATTTGAAATTAAAAACATCACACCATTTACATTAGTACCCAAAAATACTTTGGTATAAATCTAACAAAATAAGTACTAGGTCTATATGACATAAACTACAAAACTGATGGAATAAATCAAAGAGCGAAGTAAATGGAGAAATATTCCTTGTTTATGGACAGGAACACTTAAGATTGTTAATGTCAGTTCTGCCCAATGTGACAAAGAGTTTCAACACAATCTCAATAAAATTCCTAGCAAATTACCCTGTGGAAATCAACATATTAATGATAAAGTTTATATGGTAAAGCAAAGACCCAGAATAGGCAATACAATTTTGAACAACAAAGTCTGAGGCTAATGCTATCTAACGTCAAAGCTTAATGTAAAATAATGGTAATGAAGAGGATGTGGTATTGGTGAAGTATAGAAAACTAGGTCAATGGAACAGAATAGAGAGCCTACAAATAGACCCACACAAATATAGTCAGTTGATTTTTGGCAAAGGATAAAAGCCATATAATGGAGAAAGGGCAGTCTTTTCAACAAGTGATACTGGAACAACTGCCAATGCACATGATAAGAAAATATATTTAGACACTGACTTTACACCTTTAACAAAATAAGTCCAAAATGGATCATAGGCCTAAAAGTAAAATGCAAAATGCTAAAATTCAAGGAGATGATAGGAGAAATATAAGTGGCATTGGGCTTGGCAATGAGGTTTTAGATACAATACGAAAAATATCATCCATGAAAGAAAAAAATTGTTGTTTTCTTAAAATTCATAACTCCTGCTCTGTGAAAGACTCTGTTAAGAGAATGAAAAGACAAGTTTCTGCTATCTTCTGACTCAGGATCTTGTCAAAGTATTGATACTTTTTTTTTCAGAAGGGCCAGTAACTTTGGCAGTGCAATTAAAAACCTGTAATCTAGAATATCCAAGACCTCAACTCCAGCCCTCAACTGTGGAAATTCAGCAATTAGGTTTCAAGTAAGAGATGTGTAGAGGAAAAATATTTAGAAGACCAGTGCACTTAGAGTATGTGAGAATGGAAAGTATTGCTTTATCTAACCAAAGGGGAGAATACCTGCAAATTTATCCTCTATTTCATCATGATCCCCCAAAATAGACCCAGTTTACCTCTTCAAATGTGGCATGTTTGGGGAGGTGGGCATGAAAATCCCATGATGGATATTGGCCACCATCATTGGAAATCTTCCAGACTGCCTTGTGCTTCATCTACTTAGCCTCCCTATTCTTATATCTTGTTATCTTTGCTCTGCAAATATACTTGTCTCCATTCTCATCTCCAAAATCTGCTTTAGCCACTTTATTTGTAAGGGACTATTTTGAATCCTACTACACTGTGATACCATCCTTTACAACCTGTCTCCTTGACCCACTACCACGTTTGTGAATATGAAGTGCTTTGCAAGCTCTCTCTTCTAGTGCATCAGTTCCAACTGTTTTGAACTGTCTGCTGAAATCATACCTATTTTACTTCTTTAAAAGTAATAACTTATTGATACATTTTAATTTTCTGAACCCTTTGTATTTGTTAGGAAACATGCATTACTCTTGGTTCACTGTCTCCTCCACTTAGATTTACTCTTTTTTTTTTTTTTTTGCATGGGCAGGCACTGGGAATCGAACCTGGGTCTCTGACACGGCAGGCAAGAACTCTGCCACTGAGCCACCATAGCCCACCCCCGCAATTTATTCTTAATAGCATGTTTTCCTTGATAATTTGAGAGATACTTAATAAACTGATGTTGCAGCTAAGTTATATATTCTTTTAAGAGTGGAAACTGAAGCCATCTTTTTTCTTTTATTTACTACAATGTGTGATATTTGAAGTGGTTCAGTTATTTAAAGGTACTATGCAATTTAATCAAATGTTCTCAAGGTAATTTTTCTCTCTTTCATTTCAGAATTTATAAAACATCTTTAGTGAACTTGCCTTTTTTGTTTAATCTTTTCATATATTGATAGCTTTATTAATTTTATGGATATGCCTGGCTTATAAGTATAAATTTATGGTTAAATCAAACAACAAATATTTAGAGGGTAAACAAAATTTAATTCCTATAAGTATCTGCATTTTCCCCCTTTATTAGAGAAGTTGTAAGTTTGCAGAATAATCATGCAATAAAATAGGGCATGTCATATACCACCCCACCAACATTTTACATTGGTATGGAACATTTGTTAAATTGACAATACCCATTTTTATAATTGTACTAGTAATTAAAGTCTATTATTTTACTTAGAAGTCTCTGATTAGATAATGTAATTCCATGGATTTTTTCCTACATTTTTATTATGTTAACATGTATAATCTAATATTTCCATTTTAATTGTATTCAAACATATAATTCAGTGCTATTTATTGAATTCATAATGTTGTGCTACCATCACCACTACCCATTACCAAAACATTTCCATCATCCTAAATAGGATTTAGAATGGATTCTATAAACCTTAATTTACCATACCCAATCCCTACTCCATCCCCTCATAAACTATTCTAGATTCTTGCACTATGAGTTCATTTATTCTAAGTGTTCAAATCAGTGAGATCGTGCAACATTTGTCCTTTTGTGTTTGGCTTATTTCAATCAACATGATGTCTTTCAAGGTTAATACCTGTTGTCACATGTGTCAGTATTTCCTTCCTTTTTACAGTTAAATGCTATTCCATTGTATGTATATACTACATTTATTTATCCATTCATCTGTTGGTGGACACTTGTGTTGCTTCCCTCTTTTGGCAATTGTGGATAATGCCACTATGATAATTGGTGTGAAAATGCTGTCCCAGTCATGGTTTCAATTCTTTGAGGTATATACCTCATAGTGGGATTACCAGCTCATACAGTTGTTCTATACTTAGCTTTGTGAGGAGCCGCTTAACTGTCTTTCACAGCGGCCGCACCATTTTACATTGTATCTAGTAACAACGAATCCTTCTCTTTCTCTGCATTCTCTCCAACACTTATTTTCAATTGTTTTTAATAGAAGCCATAGTAATTTCTAGCCACCTGTACATCTTCTGTGAAGAACTGTTCAAGTCTTTTGCCCATTTTTAATTGAGTTGGTTGTCTTTTTGTTAAGTTGAAGGATTTCTTTATGCATTTTGGATATTAATCCTTTATTGGATCTGTGGGTTCCAAATATTTCCTCCCATTGTATTGGTTTTCATTTCTCTTTCATGATAAAGTCCTTTGAGGAAAAACGTTTATAATTTTGATGAGGTCTCACTTATCTATTTTTTCTTTTGTTGCTTGTGCTTTGGGTGTAATGGCTAAGAAACCATTGCCTAACACAAGGTCCTAAAAATGCTTTCTTATATTTTCTTCTAGAAGTTTGATAATTCTGGCTCCTTTATTTAGGTCTTTGAGAAATTCTGAGTTGATTTTTGCATATGGTATGAAATAGGGGGTCCACCTGTATTTTTTTTTTGCGAGTGAAGATTCAGTTATTCCAGCACCATTTGTTGAAGGGATTATTCAAACTGAATTGAATGGTCCTTGCTTCCTTGTCAGAAATCACTTGGCCATAAATGTGAAGGTTAATTTATGAACTCTCAGTTTTATTCTATTGGTCTATATGTCTACCCTTGTGCCAGTACCTGCTTCTTTGATTACTGTGACTTTGGAATAAGTTTTAAGATTGGGAACTATGAGTCCTCCAACTTCATTATTCTTTTTCAAAATGGCTTTAACTATGCAGGGCTCCACACTTTTCCATATACATTTGATAATTGGCTTTTCCTTTTCTGCAAAGAAGGTTGTTTGAATTTTGATCCGGGTTGTATCAGATCTATAAATTGCTTTTGTAGAATTGACATCCTAATGATATTTAGACTTCCAATCCATGAACACAGAATATCCTTTCATTCATTTAGGTCTTCTTTAATTTATTTTATCATTGCTTTATAGTTTTCTGTGTACAGGTCCTTTACATCCTTGGTTAGATTTATTCCTTTATGTCTGATATTTTCATTGCTATTATGAATGGATTTCTCATTCCAATTGTTCATTGCTTGTTTCAATTTTTGCATATGGATCTTGTACCCTGCTACTATGCTGAATTCATTTTTTCAGCTCTAGGAATTTTGTTGTGGATTTTTCAGGATTTTCTGCAAATAGAGAAAGTTATACTTCCTCCTTTCCAAACTGGATGCCTTTTATTTCTTTTTCTTGCCTAAAAATGCTAAATAACAGTGGTGACAGTGGGCAACTTTGTCTTGTTACTGATCTCAGAAGGAAAGCTTTCAGTCTTTCACCATTAGGTAGAATAATAGCTGGGGGCTTTTCATAAATACTGCTTATCACGTTGATGAGGTTTCCTTTTATTCCTAGTATTCTAAGTATTTTTATCAAGAAAGGGCGCTGTGTTTTTGTCAAATGTCTTTTCTGCATCAGTTGAGATGATCATGTGTTTTTTCCTTCATTTTGTTAATTTGATGTATTATATTAATTGATTTTCTTGTGTTGAACAAGCCTTGAATGCCAGGGATAATTCCCATTTGATTATGGTGCATAATTCTTTTAATATATAGTTGTATTCAATTTGCTAGTATTTTGTTGAGGATTTTTACATTTATATTCATAAACAACATTGGTGTGTAGTTTTCTTTTCTTGTAGTATCTTCATCTAGCTTTAGTATGAGGGTGATATTGGCTCTTTAGAATGAGTTAGGGAAGATTCTAGAATTGGAGTTAAGTCTTCTTGAAATCTTTGGTAGAATTCCCTTGTCTAGCCTTCTGGTCCTATGCTTTTATTTGTTGGGAGGTTTTTGATTACTGCTTCAGTCTCTTTACTAGGGGTTGTTGAGATCTTCTATTTCTTTAAGCCAATGTAGGTAATTTGTGTGCTTCTAAAATTTGTATATTTCACTTAGGTTATATAATTTATTAGCATAAATTTTTTCATAGTATACTCTCATAATCCTTTTTATTTCAGTGGAATAGCATTAATGTCTCCCTTTTCATTTCTGATATTTTTATCCTCCTTATTTTTCTTTGGAAAAGAATGTGTACTTTGTTTTTGCTAAATGCAGTATTCTATGTATGTCAGTTAGGTCTAGTTCATTTTGTGTATCATTCAAGCCCTATACCTTCTTATTGATCCATTATTAAGAATGGTGTATTGCATTCTCCTCCTATTAATGTAGAACCACCAATTTGTCCCTTCAAATCTGTCAGTACTTTGTTCATATATTTTAGGGTTCTGCTGTTCAGTGCATGTATTTTATAATTGTTACTTCTTCCTGATGAATTGTTCCCTTCATCAGTATATAATGGCCATCCTTGTTTTTTACTTTTAAAGTCTGATTTATCTGATATTGGTATAGCCACCCTAGTACTCTTTTGGTTACCACTTGTATAATATATGTTTTCCATCCTTTCTCCCTAAACCTACTTATATGATTTGCTTAAAGGTGAGTCTCTTGCAGACAGCATAAACTTGGATCATGCATTTTTATCCATTCTGTCACAATTTCTGCCTTTTGTCTGGGGAGTTTAATCCATTTACAGCTAACTTCACTGCTTATAATACAGTACTTTCTTCTGCTATTTTGCTACTTTGCCTTTACAAATTTCATGTCTTTTTTTTGTCCCTGATATCTATTAATACCTATCTTTAAATATATTTACTTTTTGCATTGAGTGCCTTCTCATTTCTATCTGGATATATGTTTATTTATTTTAATTGTGGTTACCATGATATTAAAATTTAACATCTTTAATATATAACAATCATATCTGGCTTCATAGCAACCTAATTTCAATAGCACACATCTATTCTTTTCCTATACCTCTCAGGCCCCCACCATTTTTTGTATTTGTTATCACTTATGTCTTTGTGCGTTGTCTAAAGCCATGGATTTACTATTGCTTTTTATTCAGTTGCATTTTTGCACATGTTGAAAGCAAGCAATGGACTTACATACTAAACAATACAATACAATACAATACAATACGATAATTCTTCAGTTTGAAGAGCTCTCTTTAACGTTGTTTGTAGGGCAGGTCTAGTGGTGATGAATTCCCTTAGGTTTTGTTTATTTGAAAATGTCTTAATCTCTCCTGCATTTTTTTTGGGGGGGTGCATGGTCCAGGAATTGAACCTGGGTCTCCCACATGAAAAGCGAGTGTTCTACCACTGAACCACCCGTGCACCCTCTCTCCTGCATTTTTGAAAGCGTTTTGCTGGATATAAATTTATTGGATAGTAGTTGTCCTCTTTCATCACTATATATATTTCAACCCACTGCCTTCCTGCCTCCATGGTTTCTGATGAGAAATCTGCACCCAATCTAATTGGAACTCCCTTGCACATAACCCATTGCAGCTTTCAGAACTCTCTTGTTGTGCTTTGCATTGATAATGTAATCAATAAATTATGAAGTACAGTTTTCTTCATGTTTATCCTATTTGGTGTCCTCTGAGCTTCTTGGTTGTGTGTATTCACATCTTTTGCTAAGTTTGGGAAGTTATCTGCCAGTATCCTGTGGCTCCTTTCTCTCTTTCTTCTTCTGGGACTCTCATAATGCATATATTGTTGCTCTTGGTGTCCCATAGCTATCTTAGGCTATTTTCACCTTTAATATTTATTTATTCTTTCTGCTCTATAACCTGACTCATTTAAAGTGTTTTTTCTTCAATTTCACTGATTCTTTCTTCTGCCAGCTTCAATCTGTCTTCAACCTTTCCTAGGCATTTTTCATTTCAGATATTGTGGTAGTCACCTCTAGGAGTTCTGTTTGGTTTCTTTTTAAAATTTCTATCTTTTCACTTACACTCTCATATTCCTCATTCATTCTTTCCCCTGATGTAATTTAGTTCCTTCTCCATAATTTTCTTTATCTCTTTGAACATTGTTAAAATAATTTTTTTTAAGTTTGTTGAATTTGGCCATGTTCTCATCTTCATTTCTTTTTCTGAATTTTTATCCTCTTCCTTTAGAGGGACTAACATTTTCTATTTCTTTGCTAACCTTATACTCTTTTTTAACACTATATTTGAATATTTAAAAACTGGACATTTTAATATTTTAAAGGCTTAACTCTGGAATTTATTCCCTGAACTGTCTGCTTTTTGATTTTGTAAGAAGCTGGTAAAAATTCAGAGATTTTCTTGAGCTTCAGCCCACCTCTCTTGAAGGTCTTTCCATGAATACAGTGCACAGGGTTTTCTCTGTCTTTCTGGACCTCTTGTGTTGTCCCAGGTTGCACTTATTAGTTGTTGTGGCACTCTCCTGTTCACATTAGTTCGGTCATTCCATCTGTTTTCCCAGAGATAAACCTCCTTCTTTGTGGTGTTTGAAACTGGCAGGCATTTTTGCCCAGATCAATCAGCCTCTATAGTTTTTTACACTCCTTTCATTATCTTAAGTTGTTTTTGCCTGGAGAGTAAAAATTCTGTGGGAAGAGTCACCCTAGCAAGGACTTTCCCATGTCAATCTTTCCAAGCCAAAAGAGGGCTAGGGCCCACCAAACAGGCTCAGACTGTCTCCAAAATGCCCTGGGGAGGGGGTCAGCAAGGATGTTAAGAGTTTCTCCAATACCTCCCAAAGTTAAGATTTCCTGTTCTGACTAGCAAATGGAGCATTTCTACTAACTGTTTCGCATAGCCTGGAGGAAAGGCTGCATCTTTAAATCCCCACTGCCACTGCCCCTATCTGGGAAGGATTAAAATAATGGCTGCTCTCAGAGCAGGCACACAATGATCCAAATTTGCCATGACCAATGATCAGCCATGACTGCCTTGTTCTTGGGGAAAAAGATTTTTATGTTTCTTTCTGTCACCAGCAAGCCAGTCAGTGGCTGGACACTAAGGTAGCCTGCTTCAAAAATGGGGATGGAGGGCGGGCCATGGTGGCTCAGCAGGCAAGAATGCTTGCCTGCCATGTCAGAGGACCTGGGTTCGATTCCCGGTGACTGCCCGTGTAAAAAAAAAAAGAGTGGGATGGATGCCAGCAGTTGTAAAGAAATCCATTTACTGTGCCTTATCCCAATGTATCAGCCTCTGCCTCCTATTCTTCTCTGGGTGCCATACAGTGCTCTTCTGGCCTCTGGTTTCAAAAGACTTATTTCAGACAGTCCCTACCTGTTTAATCATTGTTTTGGTGAAAGCACTGAGTCCTGGAGCTCCCTAATCTGCCATCTTCCCCAGAAGCTCTCTATTCCACCATCTTCCTCAGAAGAGTTTGCTTCCTTTTAAAGAAACTCTTCGGAAAAGCCAGGAGAAAGCTGCCTCTGCAGCATCAGGGGCATGGACAGAAAGTATTTGACTAATTGTTGACTAAGATGAACTTGTGCCAAAGCCTTCACTGCTTCCTCTGGGCTGTCCTGGGGGAGGAAGCCCTTGTCCTCACCATGAAGGCAGCACCACCGCCTGACCAGGGAGAGGTTTCCTGCACAGTCTGCCTGCGCATCGTTAAGTTGATCTTTCGGTGTTTGCATGCCTGTGTACTTTCAGTCAGATTTTAACTTTGTTTTCTCTAGAACTCTCTCTAAACATTTTTGATTAATTTTTTTTTATTTGTGCTTCTCTTAGAAATATGAAAAACTTCTTGACTTTTCCTCCTTTATGTGCCTTTTTAAAAAATATTCCATAAACTGCTAAATTTCCCCCAATTTTTAAGTATGTTGACTCCGTCTGTTGTCCTTCAGTTTTCTTTTCTCTTTTGACATTTCCTAACACGTCTATAATTTACAGTTTCTTAAGTATGCAGGGATAGATGTCTGCACATAAATTTATTTCATTTTATTTGTTCATTCATGCACCAAATTTTGATAAAACTTTTCAACTCGTCAAAAAATCTTATGGTTAGTTAAAAATGAAAGGCGCAATCACGTCTCTAAATTCTAAACTTCCAATGGAATATTGTGCATGCTGTTCCCAGTTGGACATTGTACTGTCCCCAACAATATCAATTTGGAAGTTTTCCAAAGGTAAAATTACTCCAGCTCTGTCTTTGGTCTCGAGATGCCAACATTATGTCCACCCCACATTGTATTTCACTTATGTGCACAGATCATTTTTGCTGTTTTACCATCTGATTGTGTACAGCATTTCATTCTCTCTGCTGTTGCAACTAATCCCTCCATGCTTTGTAGCACCAGATGGTAGGAATCCATATCAAGTACCACTTAATCTACAAAAGTTCCCCATGCCTATTCTAATTTTACTAGCATTTGGAAGACTTTAGATGAAAAAAATCAACATTTTAGAACTTCCTACTTAGTAGTTGTTAGTGTAAAACTTGCATCTGCTAATTACATTGATCAGCAGAAATTCATTTTGATATGCTATCCTAACATTTAGACACTCAAAATTTAATCTATAAGAATCAAGAGGATATATTCTTGGACATTTGCATGGCATTTTACATAAAAAATAAAGAAATTATGTTGCCTTGCCAAGAACTCAAATGCGACCCTATTGGCTGTCTGAGACCTTAGAACATGTCTCCCCAGTGCTGCGTCAATTCTTGCTATAAATGCCATTTGTCTTCCCTATTTGAGTCTTGCTGTTCCAGCTCTCTGTTGATTATATGTGAATATTATATATTCCCAAACCTCAGCAATCCAGTTGACATTTTTCAAAAGCTCTGTTACCAGTGCTGTTGATGCATGGAAAAGACACATTGATTAAAATAAGTTTTAGGAGACTGATACCACTATAAATCCATGGTCTCTGTGGTGGTCCATGAATAAAACTACCTTTGGTGTACTGTGTGCTTGAAGATGCAATGAGACACGGAATGTACGTGCGCACCATATGCAAGTATGTAACAGTGAAGCATCAATAAACTCTTTTGCATGTGCTAGATAGACTATTTTTTTATCCTCTCCCAAGGCAAGTGAGTGTTTCAAAAATGGAGGACATCCAAGTACTGAACACTGATAAGAGACAGGTATTATATTAGGGATATATTAGAAGATTGAGTTGAGAGAAGGGCTAGAAAAGCATGGTATTCTCAAAATGAAGTAAAGAATGGTTTTCAAGAGGAATAGGGAAATTAGAAATTAGTGAAGAAGAGATTATAAATGACTAAAAAGTATTTTCAATAAAATAATGGAGATAAAAGTTTAATTGGTTTTGTTCTAAAATAGAATAAGAGGAATAAGTAATAATTGCTATAGACAACTTTTTTATAAAAATTCACAGTAAAGAAGAGCAGAGGGACTATTAGGGAGGGATATGAATTTAAAAGTGTTTTTCTTAAAATGAGAATGTAACAGCCTGTTTGTATGTTAATGAGGCTGATGCAGTATGAAAAGAAATCTCAATGCAGGAGACGAACGTAAGAATTAGTGAAGTAAAGTCTTTGAGAACGTGAGATGAGCTGAAGCTTAGTGCACAAATGGAAGAGCTGGCCTTTGATGGGTGCCAGGAATTTCTTCCATAATAATAGAAAAGATGTCAGAATAGATGGTCACAGATACAGAGAAGAAGATAAATTCTGTGAAAGGTGGTCATGAACATTATCTGGTATTGCCTTTATTTTTCTCTATCAAATAATAAACACAATAGACAGATTGAGAATGGGAAATACTGGACATTTGAGGAGAGAGAAGAAAGGACAACAAAACCATTTATAAGTGTGAGAGTGTGGATGGACCATAGAAATGTCCTGCTGAATGCTGGTATTGAAGTTGTTGGACTGACCAGTCTGGATTTTATTTTTTTCTCAAGCATTGATAGTCTTGGTAGGATTAATGGATTAATGAAATCAGGAAAAACTATGAAGAGTTCATGAGCTGGAAAGATGGCTCATAGTGCCAGCAGATGGGAATCTTGGAAATCGAGAAGATGGAGAGTTTGAAATTATTGGTTACGAAAAGATTATAGTTATGGCCATCAGAAATTGGATTCAGGAAATTTTTTCTGGAGGAGTAGTCATGGAATTGAGGGTTGAGGGTTGAGGTTTCAATGGATTGCTAAGCTGAGGTTAAAATCCCAAAGAATTCTCTCCTGTTCCTCTGACATTTTACCAGTCCAAGTAACAAACATTATGCTCTGTTTGGAACTGTTTCCTTAATTATATTGTTTGATTCACTTTTCCCTCTTCTCAATCTCTTTTCTATATTACATCCAGTGATTTTTAATGTGTGTTTATTTCCTTATTTGGAGATTCAGATTAAACTGCAGTTATTTCTGCAGGTCCCCCCTCCTGGCCCCAGTGCTCCAATTGCCTGCAGTGAGACTCCAAAATAAGGAACAAATATCACCCAAACAAGTGGAAGAATGCTTTGAAGCACAGCTGTCAGAAGCCTCCAAACCCTCTCTGATTTTGAGTGATGAATTTCAGCTTCACCCCAAACCCCTGCAAAGACTACCTCACCAGAATTTAGCTACAGTCCAGTGAGATCTGTAGAATAATTACAGCCCACAGAGCTGCCATCAAGCAAGGAGGAGGGAAGGGAGTCAACAGCATTCTTTCCTGAGACCTTTTTTCCTCTTCTGTAAGAAAAAGTCTCTTGTTCCTTTTCTGAACTCTGTTTTCTAAAGGCTGAAGAGGCAGCATCATCAGGGAACAAGTTTATTCCAATCTTGTTCTGGCTGCCTGGGAACTCCTAAGGCCCAAGCTGGCTGTGGACCAGACTCTAAAATGGGGAATGTTAACTTAGACTTGACTGTAATTCTGTTCTATAATCCCAAGGTCGATGGGTAGCCAAGATCCTATGGAAAGTCTCAAAAGCTTAAAACTGAAATCACCTACCTTCTGAATTGAGGGCTTGACTTTGAGCCCTAAAAGCTTCTTAAAAGCAGTCAAAGTTAGGATGAATTGGGACTTAGTCTTCCTTTTTGTTTCAGGTCTTATCTATCCTGTCCCAGATAGATGAGGGCTGGTGCCCGATTGGTCTCCATTTATCTTTAACAAGGAAGAGCAGATCTTAAAGTAGAGGAAATTTCTTAGCTTTGTCTGCATTTACTATAGCCTTAAGCAGAGCCTGGAACTTTTGCTCCATCTTGGAGAGCTTGGTCCAATCACCCAGATTATTTCTAAGCTCTTAAATTTCTTTATTAAAATTTTTTAAGGGTTAAAGAAAATCTAAACAATTACCTTGATGATTCTCTTTACAATACAAAGGAACCAAAGATCTGATTCTGAAAGCCTCTGTAGATACCTTTTTAGCCTGCTCCTTTCATCTTTATGGAGGCATTGCAGACTTCATAGGGATTTTGCACACATTTACCACTTTGGGGGTGAGATATGTCCAGTTTACGTCAAGTTTTTAGTCTCTAATTAAACAAAACTTATCTTGAAATTCTGGTCTTATACTTCACTTCTCTAGAAAGACTTCTAGGCTAGATTAACTTTCCTTGTTCTAATCATTCTTAGTCTCCTGTAATTACTTTTTGATTGCCTTAGCTCTCACTGGATGTATTGAAATTTATTATAAAATGTCAGTCTTTGCCACTGAAACCTAAGTACTCATGAGGGTAAGAGCAGTACGCTTCTGTTACCTTGACTTCTGTAAAGCATTTCCTGTGCTTAGTTCATATTATTGATTTGTCTTCTTATTAGAGAAATTTAGTTGGCATTAAAAATTGTAGTGATCAAAATCAATAAATAAAATTATTTAGGGAAAGCTCAAAATATTAATTGGAAGCTATCAAAAAGTAATATAAATGTCAATCACGCAAGGCCTGGTTGTAAACTTCCCGACTTCGTAAGTTTAGTTAACTTTCTCCTATCTCCAATTTCTTACCTTCACTTCTGTTGCTAAATGAATCATTTTGAACAAATACTGCTATTCCTTATGAACACATATATTCAATGCATGGAATACATATTGGGTGTCTGTTTATGGGCAAACGTGTGGGATACTGGGACACGCAAATTTGAGAACTATGTGGTCATCTTCTACTATTTGGGACAGATTTGCAGAATTAGTAATATGAGATAAATTATCTAAATTTAATAAGGGATAAACAAACAATGTTGTGATGCTCAGAGGGAAAAATGTGAATTTTGACAGGGTGTAGGAAATTAGAGGCCTATTCACAGATGTGGTATTTGAATTGACCTTTGAATGATGAGTGGATTGAAAGAGGAAACAGCAGGAAAAGAACCTTGGAGCACAAAGAACAGCATGAGTTAAATACAGGATGGCATTATGGGTAAAGAAGATGCTGTGGTCTTGGGAAATGAGACTGAACATGTTGCCACATTATTTCAGTAGGTTTTGAGACCATTCCAAAGAATTATCTTACAGAATACATTTTAATGAAGAATTCCCAAGTACTTTTGGGCAGAAAAGAGAAATGTGTATATCTGATATAATAAGAGCTGGCATTACCATGAAGGGTTTGTGGTGAAACATTAGAAGAGGAAAAAGCATTTTATCAGTTTACTTTATTTATTGACTTTTGGGAAATCATAATCTATATCTCTGATCTATTTATAGTTCTACTTTAGAAGATAATGCGTATACATAGTCACACAGAGACACAGGCAGAGACTTATTAGAAAGAAAATAGATCTTTGATCTATATGATTTCCACATCATTTATTTACATAGTAGTTCAATTAAAGAAGGATATGCGACTCATATTTCAGCTAGTTTAAGCGTTATTATCTGCATTTTAAAAGTTAGCCATTCTCAATGACATCTGCTTTTGTGTTTTATAATTACTTTGTCACTTCTTTAGTGAAATGAAGATGCATATCAGAAAGAAAATTATTTAATTTGGTAGCATCTGTATTTATTCACATTGTTCACAATGGGATGCAAACAGCAACAGGACAGCTAATGTGTATTTTGTTGTGGAACTCTTTTACTTTTCTAAAAGATGGCATTTTTCTAACAAGACATTAGAACTTCCTTTTGAATTTTATGCCTACAGAATCATCTTGATTTTAAAAAATCCTAGTTCAAACTCTATCAAGTTGATTAGATGTTCTATCTGACTTCAAAATCCTTAAATTTAAGTATAATAATGTTCCTTGATTTTTTTTTTCCCTTCGGTGCTTGGTTTGGGAATTGAACCTGTGTACCCCACATAGAAGGTGAGCATTCTACCACTGAACCACCTATACACCCCAATGTTTCTTGATTTTTAAAAAAGGATATAAGACATTAGGTTTACATAACTGCCACCGAATCATTTTATTAATTCCCAGTTGAGGTAATGGTGTTCATTCTACCTTTTATGTGAAAGCATATTTCATCCAACCAACTAGCTTGAATGCAGTCTTGTAAGAAAATGCCACTCCTTCCCCATACCAATCTTTATCTGGCATACTAATTATTTAAGAAGGATGAGGAGGATCTTAAGCATGGAAAATACTTGACAAATTGTGAAGATAATTTGCTGTTAATTGTGGCTTTTCCTTCACTCCCCTGTCTTCCAATTCTTTTAGCTTTTCCTGGATCACACCAGCCAGTTGTAAATGCTATTCTGTTCCACTCTCCTTCCAGAATTTGAGATATTCTTGACCACTCCTGTCCTTCTTTTCTGTAGTTAATGTTCCCTTATACCAACTGGACATACACAATACACCACCAGCAATACCACCACCATGGATTTTAAAAGGGCCTTCACTATAACAATGAATTGTACGGTAGGTAACTTCTATGTAGTTTGAGTTCAACCTTGGTACCTTGTTCTATTTTTTGTTTGAGGTACTACATAAATGCATGTTAATTTGGAAAAAAAAGATGTTTGCCAAAAGGTGCAAAAAGCCGAAGTTTTTTTTTTTCCCTTTACTTTTTTTTAATGTGAAAAATAACATATAATCAAAAAAAGCAATAAATTTCCAAGTAAATTTAACAAGTAGTTATACAACAGATTTTAAAGTTTGGTATGCATTACAAATACCCATAAATGATTTTTATATTTTCTTCTAGCTGCTCCAAGACACTGGAGACCAACAGAAATATCAATATCATGATTCAGCAGTCATAGCCATTTATTAAATCCTATAATACTCTTCTTTCTCTTTTTTTTTCTTTTTTGTGAAAAATAACATGTATACAAAAAAGCAATACATTTAAAAGTACATTGTAACAACTGGTTTGTAGAAAAGATTTCAGAGTTTGGTATGGGTAACAATTCCACAATTTTAGGTTTCTATTTCTAGCTGCTGTAAGGTTTTGGAAACTAAAAGAACTATCTATATACTGATTCAACACACACTCAGTTGTTAAATCCGACCTTTTCTATACAATTCCACCATCATCTTTGATCTTTCTCACTCTTTAGGGGTACATGGGCTATGGCATTCTAGCTTTTTCATGTTGGAAGGGGCTGTTGATAATATTGGATAGGGGTATGGAACTAGTTGATGTTCTGGAAAGGCTGGCCCCTCTGCATATCAGGACTTATCTGATCCAGGGACACATCTGGAGGTTGTAGGTTTCTGGAAAGTTACCCTAGTGCATGGAACTTTTGTAGAATCTTGTATAATGCCCTAGGTGTTCTTTGGGATTGGCAGGAATGGTTTTGGTTGGGATTTGGTAAGTCATGATGGTAACAATGTCTAACTGAAGCTTGCATAAGAGTGACCTCCAGAGTAGCCTCTTGACTCTATTTGAACACTCTCAACCACTGATACCTTATTTATCACACTTGTTTTCCCCCTTTTGATCAGGATGGCAGGCCAGACTCATCTTTGGGAGTCATCTCCCTGCTATAGGGAGACTTTCACCTCTGGATGTCATGTCCCATGTAGCCTCCCACGTAGGGAGGAGGGCAGTGGTTTCACTTGCAGAGTTGGGCTTAGAGAGTAAGGCTACATTTGAGCAATAAAAAGGTCCTCTGGAGGTGACTCTTAGGCCTACATATAGGTAGGCTAAGCTTCTCTCTTCCATACATAAACTTCACAAGAGCAAGCTTCAAGATCAAGGGCTTGACCTATTCATTTGGGTGTACTTAATGTTTGACAAGTATCAGGATTTTCCTGGTGGTAAAGTTTGATAGTTCCATATTGTTTCTCCAATCCCTCAAGGAACTTTGCCAACACCTTTTGATTATCTGCTTAATATACTCTGGGAAGTATCCAGGCATTACATTAAACTATACAGGATTAAATGCTCTTATTCTTATTCTGGGCTCCCTGTGTTTGGATTGTTTAAATGATATATCCAGGCAGGTTGAGTTAGATTATATGTTACAGAAAATCTAAGTTCTGGACATAATAAACTTTTCTTTCTTTTGTCTCAAAGAGTAGTTTAAGTTCTAAAATACAGGTAATGTCTTCCTTACCCCTGTATTCTGAATAAACTTAATCCTAACTTGATAGACTTTGTTCTTATCTCTAAATACCAGGTTATACATATATATAAAACAGCCTCTCAAAATCCAGAAATAACAATTACCACTCCAGACTAAATGTGGCTGCCGTAAGAGCTTACAGTCTAGACCGCGGTTTTCTTACAAGTATTTTCTAAATGAGATCATACAATATTTGCTCTTTTGTTTCTGGCTTATTTTGCCTTACCAAATGTCCCACATGTTCATTCACATCATTGTATATCTCACATCTTTATTCCTTTTTGTGACAACACAATATTTGATGATGTGTATATCCCATCTTTCACCAGTGTACTTCTTGGTCTGTGCTTCTTTCCGCCAACTCTATCTACTGGGCCTCATGTAACATCCAAAGTCAACAGTTCATCAATTTTAGATAATTTCTTTGTTTCCAAGAGAAAGATAGCCAATAAACACACCCTCACCAAATGGAAAATCCAAACCTCCCCCTAACTCTTGTCCCTTCCCCCATTATGTACCTTTGGTATTGCTGCAGTACTGTTGACGTTTTCCTGTTAAACATAGCCCATAGCATGCAATAGCATCCCTCACAACCCCCCAAATTATACACTGTTTATACAAGAGTCATTCCTTTGCAGTAGTTCATGAAATAACTTACATTTGTGGTGTTAGTCAGTGGGACACATGAGTCTATACAACCACGTTCAATCACGTTTGCCTTCAATATTGTAATATTACTTATAGATCCAGTAGTGAACTTACTTCACTTCTATATATTCACTTACACTGAAGTCCAAACTCATTAGCTAACTGTTTACCTATCTCAAGCTTCTGTGTATCTCTGTGTCCCCTGTATTCTTTGTTATAAGCCTCTGATTTTACCTTTACCCTGGTCATGGTAGAATCATACAGTATCTATTCTTTTGTGTCTGGCTTATTTTACTCAGCATTATGTTCTCAAGGCTCATCCATCTTGTTCCATGGTTCAGGACATCATTTCGTCTTACTGCTGCATAATATTCCATTGTATGTATATAATATTCCATTATATATATTGATAATAAGTTTTAAAATCAGGACATTTTAATCCTCCCATTTCATTCTTCTTTTTTAGGCTGCTTTTAGCTATTCAGGGTCTCATTCCCTTCCAATTGAATTTGGTAACTAGTTTTCCCAAGTCTTCAAAGTAGGTTGTTGGAATTTTGATTGGTATTGTGTTGGATCTGCAGATCAATTTGGATAGAATTGACATCTTAATCCACTCATCTATTGATGGACACTTGGATTGTTTCCATCTTTTGGTGACTGTGAATGATGCTGCTATGAACATCGATGTGCAAATGTCTGTTTGTGTCTCTGCTTTCCGCTCTTCTGGGTATATATAGAGTAGTGCTATTGCCAGGTCTTAGGGCAACTCAATATATAGTTTCCTTAGGATCCGCCAAACTGTCTTCCACAGAGGCTGTAACATTATACATTCCCAAGAACAGGGCATAAATGTCCCAATTTCTCCACATCCTCTCCAACATTTGTAGTACCCTGTTTGTTTAAATAGCAGCCATTCTTATAGTTGTGAAGGGGTATCTCATTGTAGTCTTGATCTGCATTTCCCTTACAGCTAATGAGAATGAACATCTCTTCATGTGCTTTTTAGCCATTTGTATTTGTTGCTTTTCAGAGAAATATCTGTTTATATCTTTAGCCCACTTTAAATTGTGTTTCATGTTCTTTCATTGTTGAGTTGCATGACTTCTTTATTATTCGATGTGTGACTTCCAAATATTTTCTCCCATTAGTTGGCTGCCTCTTCACCTTTTTGATAAAGTCTTTTGAGGTTCAAAAACATTTGATTTTGAGGAGTTCCCATTCGTCTATTTTTAATTTTGTTACTTGTGCTTTGGGTGTAAAGTTTAGGAAGTTACCACTTATTATTAGGTCTTGAAGATGTTTCCTTATATTTTCTTTTAAGAGTTTTATGGTACTGGTTCTTATATTTAAATGTTTCATCAATTTGGGTTAATTTTTGTGTAAGGTGTAAGGTAAGGGTCCTCTTTCATTCTTTTGGCTATTTATATCCAGTTCTCCCATGCCCATTAATTGAAAAGTCTATTTTATCCCAGTTCAGTGGATTTGGGGGCCTTGTTGAAGATCAGTTGACCATAGATTTGATGGTCTATTTCGGCACTCTCAATTTGACTCCACTGGTCAATACTTCTATCTTTGTGCCAGTACCATGCTGTTTTGACCACCATGGCTTGATAATAAGTTTTAAAATCAGGACATTTTAATCCTCCCATTTCATTCTTCTTTTTTAGGCTGCTTTTAGCTATTCAGGGTCTCATTCCCTTCCAATTGAATTTGGTAACTAGTTTTCCCAAGTCTTCAAAGTAGGTTGTTGGAATTTTGATTGGTATTGTGTTGGATCTGCAGATCAATTTGGATAGAATTGACATCTTAACTATATTTAACCTTCCTATCCATGAGCAGGGAATCTCTTTCCACTTACTTAGATCTTCTTTGATTTTTTAGCAATGTTATGTAGTTTTCTGTGTACATATCCTTTACATCACTAGTTAAGTTCATTCCTAGATACTTGATTCATTTAATTGCTATTTTGAATGTAATTTTTTTCCTTAATTGACTCCTCAGGTCATTGCTTGTGTATAGAAACATTACTGATTGCTGTACATAAATTTTATGTCCTGCCACCTTGCTGAATTTGTTTATTAGCTCAAGCAACTTTGTTGTAGATTTCTCAAAGCCGAAGCCTTTTAATTCAATCATTAATATAAACATTTTAAAAAGTATTCATATGAAAAGATCATTACATCTGCAGAGACCTAAAACACATTTGCGACACCTAAAGTGGTTTGGGAAACACATTTGAATAGACTCTTCCCATAGAAAAATCTAAGAAAATGAATAGACCATAATGTTTTTAAGTAAATAAAATATTTTAAGTAAAATTCTTGTGGAGGTTAACATTTTCTAATAATTAGCAACTATCTAAATCTGTTTAGAATAGTAGAATAAATGATTTTCCATCCTTTACTATCCCTCCCATTAATAGGGAACTCTAAATTTCTTTCCCTATAATATGGCTTTACTTGGATACTTGCTTAACCAATAGATTGTGCCAGAATCAATATTCTGTCGATTCCACAGAACTTGCAGTATCTGCTCTTTTGACCTTCTTTCGCTGGGAAGCCTAAGTCAACTGTAAGTGCTCGGACCAGTTTGAGACTGCCATTCTGGAAAGGCTACTACTAAAAGGCTCTTTGGTCAATGATCCCAGCTGAGCTTACTTACAGTCATTCTTGTCAGAGCACCAGACATGAGACAGAAGCCTAATTTTAGACCTCCAGCTCATCTGCCAACTATGACTTTTGACAACATAAGGACCTTATTCAATACCTCCTGAAATAGGGTAATCATTCAGTTGAGCCTTGTTCAAATTCTGGCTTACAAAATTGTGAAATTTAATATATTGATTTTTGTTTTAAGCCAGTACTTTTGTGATAATTTGTTATGCAAAAATAAATGACAATAAAATTTAGTCACTCAACTTGTTTACTTGATCTCTCTATGGTGTTAACTATCCCTTCACTTTTCAGCATTATCATTTTAGCCATTGCTATTAACTGTTCATTCACATCAAAGTTCAAACATTCAGTGATACAGTTCCCCTTTAAACAAACAGTGAGCCCTAAGTTAAACCAGGGACTATAGTTAGTAAGTACAATTATAAAAAATGTGTTATCATCAATTGTAACAAATATTCCACTCAACGCGAGGTATTAAAAAAGGGTGGTATGCGGGATTCCTGGATGTTATGCGTGGTTGTTTTGTAAACCCACAACATCTCTAATAAAGAAAGGAAAAAAGATAAAGGAAAAATGTACTTTCAATATAACAAATACCCATCCATCTACTTTCCCTTTTCTCTCTTCTTTCTTCCTCCTCATTTCTGTAATATTTTATACCAAATATCCTTTAAAATTTTCTATTACCATTTTAATTCACTTCAAACAAATACCCAGCCCATTGTCTTACTAGACAACCCTATGCTTACTAATGAATAGCTATGAGTTGTCAAGTTATCCAAACTCTCAAGAGTATTTTATGCTCCATATTTTTTACTAATAGAAATACCTCTATACTTATGGAAATTCTATCTTCAGTTTGTCTGTAAGCAATATGCTCTTCTGCCTTTTCATCATACTTTACTGGCCACACATTCTCAATCTTCTTCACTCATTTCTTCCCCTCTTTTCCTGAGGGAAATAATAACTAATATAGGGATGCCTTCAGACTCTGTACCCAACTTTGTTTTCTTTTCTAAACACATTTACTTTTTAGCTATCTCTTTCAGTCCCATGACATAAATAAGAGTCCTGACCTCTCCACTGAGGTCTAGATTAGTATAACTAAATGGCATAGCACACATTTCACTTGGATATCTGAAAATAATATTTTCAAAATTTATCAGATCCAGAATAGAATATTGAGTACCCCCTGTCATACATTTCCTTCCCAATGTTCTGCATTTCTGTAAACAGCAATGCTATGCATATAATTTCCAAGTCCATGTATCTTGATTTATCCTAGACTTCTCTATTTCCTTCAAGCAAATTGATCGGTGCCTAATTTCAGTATGTATTCTGAGTCTAACCTTCTTTAATTACCCCATTCCAAGACTACTTCTTCTTTGCCTCTCTTGAATCAGTATTCTAATTGGTTCTGTTTCTCCTCTTAAGTGTGAATGAATTATCCACTAATCTTAGAGTGATCTTCATATAAATTTATTAAAATACTTTGTTGACCAAAATCCACCCCAAAACTTCAAAACACACTTGGAAAAATGTACAAAGTCCTTATCATAATTTTAATAGTCTGGCTGCATCCAACTTCTACCGATGTCTCTCACCACTCACTCTCTCTCTCCTCTAACTACACTGACAGTCTCTTTGCACATGCAGTCCCTCCTTCAGTAATTTCTTTTCTCCTTCCCTTAATGGTCTATTAAAAACAGCCCCTCTCCATCATCATATAACACTTAACCAGAATTTTTAATGTAAATTATCATCTAATTAACAAAAAAAGTTTTCCTTCACTCCATTCCCAGAAGAAAAAAGCTCCATTCGAGTTTGGATTATTTTTATTCCCTGCTGTATCTAGCGCCTCACAATAGGTGTTTATGAATATTTGTGAAGTGATTATGACTTATTAAAATAGTAAATTAGCATATTATCACATACATACTTTTATTAATAGGATGTTTAGTCTAAGTATATAGTTGAAATTGAAGTTGAAATACCAAGATTTTTAAGTTTTATGACTTTATTAACTATAAACTACTGAACCAGTGTACTTAAAATGAAGGGATATGTACTTTCCTGGGATATTTTCTACATGAATAGAAAATGAAGTAAGATTTTCATGACTAAAGGACCAAAATGCAGGTAGTCCAGGTTCCCAATTCACTGATCGAAGGATGTCACACAGCTTGATATAACAAAAAGTGGTAGAGTAAAATTAAATAGATAAAACTTAATAGACAAACTGAAAATCCACCTGAATGTGAAGAATGATCTGAATCATTTCACTTGTGATTTTTCACAAATGTTGCTGAAAGCTAGTGGTGGATTATTTAAAGAATAAAAGTGAAGATTTTAAAAAATATGAACAGAAAACTTCCTCTAAATATAAAGTTTAATCACAGAAAAAAACAAAGACAAATGTAAAAACTGAAAGGGTGGTAAACTACCATTTCAAAATGTAAGCACAGATAGAGAAGTTAAAAAAAAACCCCAATTTATGCACATTTCTCCACTCTTCATATTCCTTCCATGAGTATAGTTCGCTCCTGATTCACTAACAGCTTAAGCAGCATTACTCACTAGTTTATAAACCCCCATTGTTATCAGTGTCATTGTTTTCTCAGGATATTTATTCAACCAGAAAAAGTGCCATCTGAATTCTTTCTGTGAAAAATAAAATCTTTCTTTGAAAAATATAGCTTATAATAGTGGTTACTGCTTAAAGAAATTATCTTTGAAGTATATGTGTCATTATGGCTGACTTCACAGAGTCTACAGATAATTGCTACCTATATGGTCCTGGCTATTGAAAAAATAATTGTTTTAAAAATATATATTAGATATCTCTTAGGTTTTGGTGATAAAATTTCAAAGGTTATCTTTTATTTTTCCACAACTTTGACCAGTGGGATATATGTATTAATTTTGTTTTTGTTCAATGGCTAGGTGTTTGACTCAGTTTTAAAACACCCACTGTACAATTTATTAGAAGCAGAAGATGGAAAAGACATGCACAGAAATAATGCATTTATGAAAAATGCCAATGTTCTAGTTTGCTAGCTGCCGGAATGCAATATAGCAAAAACAGAATGGCTTTTAAAAAGGGGAATTTAATGAGTTGCTAGTTTACAGTTCTAAGGCCAAGAAAATGTCCCAATCAAAACAAGCCTATAGAAATGTCCAATCAAAGGCATCCGGGGAAAGATACCTTGGTTCAAGAAGGCCGATGCAGTTCGGGGTTTCTCTCTCAGGTGAGAAGGCACATGGTGAACACAGTCAGGGGTTCTCTCTTGGCTGGAAGGGCACATGGCGAATACAGCGTCATCTTCTAGCTTTCTCTCCTGGCTTCTGGTTTCATGAAGCTCCCCGGGAGGCGTTTTCCTTCTTCATCTCCAAAGGTCGCTGGCTGGGGACTCTCTGCTTCGTGGTGCTGCAGCATTCTCTGCTCTCTCTGAAGTCTCTGAATCTCTTTCTCCAAATTGTTTCCTCTTTTATAGGACTTCAGAAACTAATCAAGACCCACTCAAATGGGTGGAGACATGTCATCCCCTAATCCAGTTTAACAACCATTCTTAACTAAATCACATCAACCAGGGAGATGATCCAATCACAGTTTCAAACATACAGTATTGAATAGAGATTATTGTATCTTTATGAAATGGGATTTATATTAAAACATGGCTTTTCTTAGGGGGCATACTTCCTTTCAAACCAGCACAGCCAACATTTGAGAATTTTAGCTATCAACTTATCCAGTAAGCAAAGCAACTGAAATACAGATTTCAGGAATAATAGTTTTGAATGGGTCAGCATTCCTATTTGTAGATAGCATAATGCAGTATACCTGCTAAACTGGTATACTGATTTTAGAAAATTCATGGAATCACTTTAGTATTGAAGGAAGATACACTAGGCTGAATATTCAGCAACAAGTCCTGGAATCATACCCCATATTTTCCCTAATAAAAAAAACATTGCCACAGCTCCCAGTCCCCATACCACAATGCTTCTGCTGTGAGTGAGAATCTGGCACCACAATTATCTTTAAAATCATGCACCCTACCTTCACTAAGTTAGAAAATGGTTATCATGAGTCCACGCTTATACTTCACATAACTCATTTTTTTAAATAATAATGTTGTGTAAATGAAACTATTTGGTGCAAGAGAATTCATAAATCAATTCTTTATAGCAATAAAAAGCCAGGAAATGTAGATTTTAAATTCTAAGATGGGAAAAGGGGGTTCAAATTTTATATAATTTTTAATAGTAGAAATGAAGAAAAAAGCATTTTGAAAATTCACAAATAAGAGCCTACCTACAAAATTTACAAATGATAAACTCATACTTGTTTCTTTACTTGAAGGCTAGTATCTGTATTTTTTTTTAATCTTACAATTACATTATTTTTTTTATTTATTTAATTTTTACATGGGCAGGCACCGGGAATTGAACCCGGGTCCTCTGGCATGGCAGGCAAGCATTCTTGCCTGCTGAGCCACCATGGCCCGCCCTACAACTCCATTATTTTAAAAGTGACAAAATTTGGAACGAGGAGAAAGCTTACATATTTTACCTAACCTTATAATTTTAGACATAAGAAACTGAATTTGTGAACAATGATGAAAATCTCCCAAATCATACAGATAAATCACTGTATTTTCACTACTGGCTATGCAGAGGTTGTTGGAACAGGCAACAGAATGAAAACAAACACACACACCCAAACTCCACAAAATTTTATATACACAATTCTCCATCATCCCCAAGGATGGACATACATTGCACATCTACTTTGAGAATTCAAAGCTATTTTGTGGAAGTAGCATTTTTTTAATATTCTTTGCAATGAATACTAGTGCCTGGGAGCATCTGACTCTCTTTATTAAAAATAACTATGTGTGACTAAGAAGCATGCATGGTAAATTTGCTTGAATATTGACAAGTCTCTTTATACAGCATATTCAATATAATATATTTCTTGCAGCTCCTATTGTGACTAATGTAATATTCATACTGATTATGCGTTCTATTTAGAAATCAACTAAAGAATTATGTTTTTCCTCAAATGTAGAAAAAGACCCAGCCTTTATTTTTATGCAATTTTATTGAGATATATTCACATATCATATAATCATCCAAAATGTACAATGGTTCACAAGTATCATCATATATATATAGTTGTGCATTCATCACCACAATAATTTTTTTTTCTTTTCTTTTTTTAATTTTTTTTAACATAACACCATATAAACACGAACGTGTTTGTTAATATATGAGTATCTCATTCTTGGTATATAATCAATAACTCACAATATCATCACATAGATGTATATTCATCACCATGATCATTTCATAGTTCATTTGCATCAATTCAGAAAAAGAAATAAAAAGGAAAAAGAAAAAAGCTCATACATACCATACCCCTTACCCCTCCCTCCCATTGACTGCTAGTATTTCCATCTACCCAATATATTTTAGCCTCTCTTTCCCCTATTTTTTTCTTACCCTTTACCACTCCCTTTCATTGATCACTAGCATTTCAATCTACTAAATTTATTTTAACATTTGTTCACCCTATTATTTATATATTTTAATCCATATGTTTTATTATCTGTCCATATCATAGGAAAAAGGAATACCAGACATAAGGTTTTCACAATCACACAGTCACACTGAGAAAGCTGTATCATTATACAATCATCTTCAAGAAACATGGCGACTGGAGCACAGCTCTACATTTTCAAGCACTTCCCTCCAGTCTCTCCAATATACCTTAATTAAAAAGTTGATATCTATATAATAAGTAAGAATAACCTCCATGATAACCTCTTGACTCTGTTTGAAATCTCTCAGCCACTGACACTTTATTTGGTCTCATTTCTCTCTTCCCCTTTTTGGTCGAGAAAGTTTACTCAGTCCCTTGATGCCGAGTCCCAGCTCATTCTAGCATTTCTGTCCCACATTGCCAGGAAAGTTTACACCCTGGGAGTCATGTCCTATGTAGAGAGGGGGAGGGCAGTGAGTTTCCTGGTTGTGTTGGCTGAGAGAGAGAGAGGCCACATCCGAGCAACAAAAGAGGTTCTCTGGGGGCACACAATCAATTTTTGAACATTTTCATTACTTCCCCAAAATAAAAATAACAGTAAACATAAAAATAAAAAAGAATACCCAAAACATCCCATACCCTTATTTTCTTACTCATTTGTCCATACACTGGATAAAAGAAGTGAAAACTACAAGGTTTTCACAATCACTGATTACACCTTGAAAGTAATATTTTATATAATCATTTTCAAGAATCAAAGATACTGGATTACAGTAATAAAGTTTCAGGTATTTCCTTCTGTCTATTCCAATACACTAAAAGCTTAAAAAGGATATCTATATAATGCATAAGAATAACCTCAAGAATGATCTATAGATTCTATTTGAAATCTCTCAGATACTGAAACTTTATTTTGTTCATTTCCCTTCCACCTATTCATGAAGAAATCTTTCTTAATCCCATCATTCTAGTGCCAGGCTCATCCCTGGGAGTCATACCCCACATTGTCAGGGAGATAGACTCCCTGGGAGTCATGTGCCATGGAGGAGGGAGGGCAGTGAGTTGACTTGCAGAGTTAGTTTAGGGAGAAAGGCTATATATGAACAACAAAAAAGGTTTTCTGGGGGTGACAATTAGGCATAATTATAAGCAGATTTAGCTTCTCCTTTGTAGGAATAAACTTAATAAGGGAAATCCTGAAGATCAAGGGCTTGGCCTATTAAACTGGTAGTCCTGAATGATTGCAAGACTATCAGGAATTCTCTAGGTGGGGACGTTTAATATTTCCACTTTTTAATCCAGTCCCTTAAGGGGACTTCGCAAATGCCTTTTTATTTTCTGCACAGATTATCCTGGGATGTATCAGGGCATCACACTAAACTGAACAAACTAAATTCTCACTCCCTATTCAAGGTTTCATGTAATTATGGAGTTCAAATAAACTGACCGCACAAGTTAAATTAGATAGTGTGCTACAGAAAATATAAATTCTACACAAAATAAATATCTTTTACTTTGGTCTCATACAGAAATTGAAGTTTTAAAACACAGTCATTATCATCCTTTATCTTTTAGTCTGATTGAGCTTAGTTCAAAATAGATTAGCTTCCTTCATATCTCTGAAGTCTGATCTGTTTTTCAGTTTTTTCAGCAGTTATTGTATGGGGTAATAATGACTTTCATAGCTGCAGAACTCCAGCTCTGATTTTCAGGTTTCACATGGATACCCAAAGTTCCAGGGGATGACCAGGTTATACACAAAGTGCTCAGTGTTTCAGAAATTCAAAATAACCCTTACAACTCAGGAATAGATATGACTACTGTAAGAGCTTACAATCTAAGAACCTCTGCTATAAGCCTTCCCCTGATAACCTATGTTCTTTAATTCAATTCTTGGAGTTTGCACATTATCGTCTATATTAGTGAGGCATTATAATATATGGTTTCCTATTTCTGGCTTATTTCACTCAACACACTGTCTTCAAGGTTCATTCACCAATTTGCATGCCTCATGACTTAATTCCTTCTTCAGCCACTCAATCTTCCATTGTTTGTGTACACCGCAGTTTGCCCTTTCATTTATCAGTCAATGCACCCTTAGATCACCTCCATCTGTACAAACTGTGCATACTGCCACAATAACACCAGTGTGCAAATGCCCATTTGTGTCCCTGCTTTACGTTTTTCCAGGTATATACCTAATAATGGGGTTGCAGGATCATATGGCAACCCTATACTTAGCCTCCTGTGGAACCACCACACTGCCTTCCAGAGAGGCTGCACTATTCTACTTCCCTACCAGTAGTGCAGAGGTACATCTTTCCCTCCACATTTTCTCCAACACTTGTTTCTCTCTGTTTTTTAAACAAGTTTTATTCACACACCATGCTATCCCTCCTAAGTAAACAATCAGTGGTTCCTGGTATAAGCATATAGTTATGCATTCACCACGACAATCTGTATGAGGACATTTCCATTTTTTCCATAAAGAAAGAAGAGGAGGAAAACAATGAAGAATAAAAAATTAAAAAAAATATATAAAGGAGAAGCAACAACACTAACACCTAGAATCTTACACTCCTCCCTTATATCTCCCTCTTACTGACATTTATCTTTGGTATATAACCTTTGTTATGTTCAATGGAAGGATATTATAATGTTACTGTTAGCTATAGATCCTAGTTTTCATTGTTTGTACTGTTTCCATATACCATCCAATTTTCAGTTCCTGGCAATATTGACATTCAATTATTCTCCATCATGTAAAAATATTCTTATATTTGTACATTTAATCACCATCATTGACCATTTTAAATTTCTCTAAGGTAAACAGTCTCAGTCTTTATGTTCCATCTTTCCTTCTGGTGTCACATGCCCCTAGTCTTCCTCCTTCTACCACACTCACACTCAGATTTGTTCAGTGTACTTACAATATTGTGCTACCATCAGAGTATAGTGCTATCCATTTCTGGATCTTTACAGTCAATCCTGCTGAACATTTTGTACTCCTTCAGCATCATATGCCCAATCTCTACTCTCTTTCTATCTCCTGATAACCTGTGTTCTTAACTTTAACTCTCAAGACTTCGCTCCTTAATGTTAGTTCATATTAGTGAGACCATACAGTATTTTCCTTATGTTTGAAGCTAATTTCATGCAGCATAATGTCCTCAAGGTTCATCCATGGTTTTACATGCATCATGACTTTATTCTATACCCTACAGAGTGTCTTCATTTCTACACTCCTCTCCAAACCTCTTTCCTGTCCCTCCCTATCTACCTGTAGTGCTCCCCTTAGTATTTCTTGTAAAGCAAATCTCTTGTTCTCAAACTTTCTCAGTGTCTGTTTGTCTGAAAATATTTCAACCTCTCCCTCACTTTTCAAGGACATTTTTTGGGGGGGGGGGTATAGAATTCTTGTTTGCCAGTTTTTCTCTTTCAGTATCTTAAATATATCATACCACTGCCTTCTCACCTCTATGTCTCTGCTGAGAAATCCACACATAGTACTACTGAGGTTCCCTTGTATGTGATAGATTACTTTTCTCCTGCTGCTTTCAGAATTCTCTTTTTGTTATTGACATTCATCAATCTGCTTAGTAAGTGTCTTGGAGTAGGTCTATTCAGATCTATTCTGTTTGGGGTATGCTGCACTTTTTGGATCTGTAATTTTATATCTTTCAAAAGAGATGGGAAATTTTCAGTGATTATTTCCTCCATTATTCTTTCTAACCCTTTTCCCTTCTCTTCTCATTCTGAGGCACCCATAATACATATATTTATATGATTTTTGTTGTCCTTCAATATCATGAACTCTGCTCATGTATTTTTTTTCCATTTTTTCCCCTTCTTTTCTTTTGTATGTAGGTTTTCAGATGTCATGTCCTCTAGTTCACTAATCCCTTCTTCTACCTCTTCAAGTCTGCTGTGGTAAGTCTCTTTTGTGCTTTTAATTTCTTCTATTGTGCCTTTCACTCCTATAAGCTCTGTCATTTGTTTTTTCAAACTTTAAAGTTTCCTTTATGGTTATCTGATATCTTCTTTATGTCCTTCATCCATTTTGCCATATTTTCCCTCAACTCATTGATTTGGATTTTTATTTACTTTAGCATGTTTGTTTGAACATCTTTAATTAGTTGTTTCAATTCTTGTATCTCATTTGAAGTGTTATTTTGTTCTTTTGACTGGGTCATATTTCAGTTTTTCCTAGTCTGACATAAATTTTTACTAATATCTAGGCATCTGATTCCCTTGATTACTATATTCTGGAGGCTGTTTATACTCTTTTACCTAGGATATTATTGTTTGTTGGCTTTGTTCTCTATCCATTTTGGCATTCAGTTGAGCTTTTTCTAGAACTCTAGCATAGCTTCTGTTTAACTGATCACAAATTTGCAGCTTCTGTTTTTCTTTATTCTGTACCCTACAGAGTGTCTTCATTTCTACACTCCTCTTCAAACCTCTTTCCTGTCCCTTCCTATCTCCTTGTAGTGCTCCCTTTAGTATTTCTTGTAAAGCAAGTCTCTTGTTCTCAAACAAAGCTCTTGTTTTTCTGGTTCTGGTTATATGGATTTTTTTTTAAAGGGTCTCCTCAGGTATGATCAACCCCAATCAGGTTCTCACAGAACCAACTGGTTCAGTTCTCAGGAGGACGGTATAATCAGCATCAAGTTTCCCTGAGGATGTGACCCAGCAATCAAGACATTCCTGTGGATTCTCTAGACTCTGACTTTCCTATCCTGGCCTGCTGGGGGCATTTGTCAGTATGGAGCTCCTCACCAGCATAAAATGCCACAGTGCCTGTAATTCTCAGTATACACTGTTCTTATCAGGGGCATGGTTGAGACAGAGGTAGAAGGCAAGCTTAAGCTGTTTCTGATTCCCAGGCCCTTGGGTCTGAATTTTCTGAGTGAAGACCACCACTTAAGCTGGCCCCATCCTCCCTTTTCTTGAGGAAGAGCCACCCTTTAGGGAATTACCTCCTTCACTTGACTAGATAATTTGTCTCTCAGAACTATCTTAATTTGGCCCCTACCTGCATCAATGCTGATAATTTCAAATGCCCGAGGCTTTCTCTAATGAGTATTTAAAATAGTTAAAAAAAAAATGAAATCTGTTTTCAGGGCTAATCCTCTGCCCTCAAGGTAAGTCAGTCACAATTTAGAGTTGGTACCTGGCTCTATGTGTTCCTTTTTTGGGGGTACAGACCTTTTCCAGCATTCCAAGCTCTGCCAACTCCAAAACCTCTGTTTATATTGTTTTTCATTTTCTTCCATCAACCCCACCTCCTCTCTGCTGGGAGAGACCTCAGGGTTAATTTCCTGCTTGTTCTGGGTATATCTGTGCTCAAAGCTTATATTCAGCTGTCCAAATTTGTTAATTAACACAATTGGAGCTTTGTTGAGCTACCTTCCCTTGCTCCTAGTAAAGATTGCTTCATTTTCCCACTGAAGTGTTCCAACACAGCCTGTCACACAAGTCGGGGAGGGGCACTAGCTTCCACAGTTTGGGGGGCCTTACTTGCAGTTCTGCATTGTGATCTCAGGCCTTCCACTTATTTCAGACTGATGTAAAATATGTGTCCAGTCATGAAGTGCCCTAAACAGTTGTTCCAGACAGTTCCTGCTTATTTACTAGCTCCTGTAGAGGACGGACTAAATTCCACACCTTCCTATACCCCAGTCTTTGTTTTTTTAAACAATTACCTCTCCGACATTATTCCTCTTCCTTTCTTCTAAACCTTACATGTGGGAACTTCTTATACTTCAATAATTTCTCTTTCATGATATTTCACATTTTCCTCTCCATTTTCTTTCTATGCTCTGTTGGAATGGCTTCCTTAGAACTTTCTTCCAGTTCCCTAATAACTCTACAGTCATACACAAAGATAAACTTTGAGTAAATTATTTATTTAATATTTAGACCTTATATTCATATTCTTTACTTTTGTTTAATTTCTATTGTTTCTAAATCTTTAATATTTTGAAACTTACCTTTTCTGAGACTTATTGACATTGAGGTATTACCTAAAGTGTGATGGTTGCCCATTCTCCTTACTATTGCCTCAGGACCTGCTCAAATGATCAGTAAATATTTGTCATGAGATCATCCATATTTTCATGTTTCTGTAGGTATCCTAGGTTATTTACTTGTTTGAGAAGGCATGGATTTTTGTTTTAAGAGATCTAGGATTGCTGAAATGCTCTGGACCAGTTTTCATAGCTTTTGGATTTTGTAACACAGGTACTATAAATATGACCATTACATTTGTACCAATTAGGCCTATGTTTTGATTGTATATAGTTATCTTTTTTAAAAAGAAGTTTATTAGGGTATAGTTGCATACAATAAACTGCACATACTTAAAGATCACAATTTGATAAATTTTGGCATATGTGTATACATTTGAAGCTATCACTGCAATCAAGATAATAAAAACATACATTGCCCCAAAGTTGCCTTCTGTCTTTTTATTATCTATCTCACATCCCTCCATATAGCATATGAGAGTTGTACTTTCTTGTTAAAATTTACTTTGGACAGTCCATTAAGTTTTAGTAATTTTGAAATACGTATAGTGATATTTCACATGGTTTAATTTCCATTCACCTAAGAATAGTGATGCTGAGGATTTTTTATATCCTTACTTGCATGTTGATAAGGTAATATTTCAAATCTTTTGTCCATTATTCGATTAATTATTTTCTTATTGATGAATTTTTAAGATTATTTATAAATTTTGTTACTTATGTTTATATATTTGTTGAAATAAAATGTACTTATATTTTGCTTTATGGATAATGCTTTCAGTGTCATATCAAAGAAATCCTTGACTAACCCAAGATCATAAAGCTTTTCTTCTATTTTTTCCTGAAATTTTACTTTTCAATTTTTATTCAATTCTTTGTCTAATTTGATGTTAATTTTAATATATGATGCAAAGTATGGATCTTTTAATACACATATATCCAAATATTTCAGTACTATAAATATATATATACATTTAGGTGCATGGTCTGAGAATTGAACCTGGATTCCCTGCATGGAAGGCAAACATTCTACCACTGAACCACCCATGCACCCTCAGCATAATGTTTTAAAGACTATCCTTCCTCAACTTAATTATTTTTGTATAATCAAATTGTCAAAGATCAATTCACCGCATATTAATATATCTATTTCTTGACTCTGTTATGGTCAATGTATCTATTTTTCTATTTTTATGCCAATGCCACACTGTCTTGATTAGTGTAGTTTTATAATAAATCTTGATGTCAGGTATTGTGCATCCTACAATCTTATTCTTCTTTGTTGAAATTATTTAGACTATTCTAACTATTTTGCATATCAATGTTAATTTTAGAATATGCTTTTCAATTTCTACTTAAAAGAAACCTAGAAAATTTTTTGAACCTATAGATCAGTTTGTATATAATTGATATATTAATAAAGCTAATTCCTCTGACCTATCGACATTGTATATGTCTCCATTATTTAGGTATTCATTGATTTCTCACAGCCATGATTTGTAAGCTTCAGTGTACAGGTCTTGTACAACTTTTGTCAAATTTATTCCTAAATGTTCATGTTTTTGATGAAATGTAAATAGTATTTTTATTCCATTTTATGAAGGCTCATTGCTAGTATATATAAATAAAATTGATTTTTATATTATTTTTCCTGCAACTTTGTTAAAAAAAACTCACTTATGAAACATGAGATTCTTTGTACATGTTCTACATAAATGGTTATGTCATATCTGAATCAAGACATTTTTATCTATTCCTTTCCATACTGGTAACATTAGTTTTTGTCCTTTGCATACTGGTAACATTAGTTTTTGTTGTTTATTTATTTTGCTGGGTAATATGTTCAATAAACTACTGAATAGTGAAGCTATTAATAGTCACTCTTGCCTAGTCTTGCTCTTAGAAGGAAAACACTGAGTTTATCACTGTTAAGTAAGATTAAGCTGCAGTCTTGCTTCTTTGCTTCTTTGTTTTAAATGTGACGAGAATGATCTCTACTATTTTTAGTACTCCAAAATTGCTTTTTAAATCAAGAATAACCATTAGCTTTTGTTAGTTTTCATGCAATCATTGAGATTATTATTTTTTCTTTGTTAGTCTGTTAATATGATGAATTACAATTGATTGGCTTTTAAAATTTTAAACATTGATTTTCTAATATTTTATAAAGAAATGTTGCATCAGTGTTGATGGGGATATTTCTAGGTAGTTTCCTTTTCTTTTAATGTTTTTTTGTGGTTTTGATATCAGTATAATGGGAGTTTCACAGAATGATACGTATAATTTATCCCCCACAATTTTCTGGAGATGTTAGTAGTGTTATTATTTATTCCTTAAGTATTTGCTCCAATTTCCCAGGAAAGCCATATAGATTTGGAGTTTCCTGTGTGAAAGGGTTTTTAACTAAAAATTTCTGTTCCTTCACTAGTCATAGGGCTATCCCGGCTATGTATTTATCTTTTTATTTGGCAGGGTGCGGTGGGATTAAACTTTGTTTATTTTTTAAACCAAGCGACTATGAAAATATAGTACAGTCCTACAACATCAAAAAAGTAGGTTATGCTATTTCTTCAAGTAATTGGTTGGTAGTAAGACAAGAACCTCATTAAAATGATACGGTGTCAGTCTTGGGACGGGAACATGGCATGTCGCCGAGGCTCCAGGCTGAATGTGGTATTTGGCAATGGAGGCTCTAAAGGAGTCACAGCCCATCCAAGAACATGAGTTGCTTTTCCTCCCTCTACTGTTGCCAGGGATGATCTCAAGATGGCTCTATTACTTTAGGGGGTTTGGGCTTTCATTCCACACTGTTCTATGAAAAAACAGGTCTTTCCTTTTTTTTTCTCAGTATTGAGAGAAACTTTATCTTACACATAAGTTTATAAAAGGTCCACCTTCCATATACCAAGCTGACAAAATAATTAAATGAATAACTTATTTATTTATTTAATAAATAAATCTTGACTCTTAAACACTGCTAATATATAAATGAAATCAACTTTTCTGCAGTGGAATTTTAAAAAAATATGGAGTTTAAAACTTTAAACATATAAGTTCCTTTTGACTGAGTAGCAATTTAACTTCTAGGAATTTTTCCTAAGGAAATAATCATAAGTTTTTCAGAATAGGTACTTATAGGCATATTGTCTTAGTTTCCAGCTACTGTGACAATCCCACACAATTGTCTGCTTAAATAATTGGAGTTGATGGCTCACAATTTCAGAGGTCAAAAATGCAAATCAACGTGTTAGCTAGAAAGGCTGCCTCTCTGTGGAGACTGTAGCATTCTGGCTGGCTGGCTGGCAATTCTTGGGTTCTTTGGCTGCTGTACAAGCTGCTCTGCCACTTGGACCATATGATCCAGCAGATCCAATGGTGCTGCAGTGTCAGTGGCAAATAGAGATGCTGTCCGGAGCCCCTATAGGAGAATCACAATGCAGACCCTTAGGATTTCGGAGCAAAGCCTTACCATCTGCTGCAGATAACTACTCTCATTTTGAGAAGCAGCTTTTGGCCTGTTACTGGGCCTTAGTAGAGAGTGAACGCTTAACTATGGATGCCAGGTTTCCATAGGACTTGACTGGCCAGTCATGAGCTGGGTGTTGTCTGACCCACCAAGCCATAAAGTTGGGCATGTGCAGCAGCACTCCATTATAAAATGGAAATGGTATAAACGAGATAGGGCCAGAGCAGGTCCTGAAGGCACAAGTAAGTTATGTGAGGAAGCGGCCCAAATGCCCATTGTCTGTACTCCTGCCACGTTATCTTCACTTTCCAAGCTCAGAGCTATGGCCTCTTTGGGAGTTCTTAGTTTACTGAGGATATGCAGGTACCACCCAAAAGTGGACAGTTGCAGAACTGAAGGCCCTATCTGGGATGTCCCTGAATGACAGTGGTGAGGGGAAATCCTCCCAGTGGGTGGAACTCTGAGAAGTGTACCTGGTTGTTTATTTTGCTTTGTAAGAGAACTGGCCAGGGGTGCATTTGTATACTGACTCATGGGCTTCTGTTAATGGTGCATGACTAGAAAATTGGTGACAAAGAGATGTGGGGAAGAGGTATGTGGATAGACATTTCTGAGTGGGCAAAAAACATGAAGATATTTGTGTCCCGTGTGAATGCACACCAGAGGGTGACTTCAGCAAAGGAAGAAAACCAGGTCTTTCCAAGTCCAGGAATTTACAACGCTCTTAAACAGCCAACTGTTCCTCTTTCACTGTTCATTCCCAGGTATTGGCATATATTCCTAGTAATATTCCTTTTCCCTTCAAGGGTACAGTGCCACTGGCAGATTGCTCTTTTGCTTTCTGTAGACAGCCCCAGGGGCCACCGTGACACTCAGTGAGAGAGAAACACTGCTTCACACCTGGTGTCACATCACTTCCCTTGTTTTTTGCATGGACTCCAGGCTGAAAGTTGTAATGTGTGAGAATTTCAAGAAAAATACAGCTACATCGTGATGACAGATACATATATCTACAAGGAGCCTTTCAAAGTTTCCTTTCAAAGTACTGTCTTTACAGCTCCACACTTTAAACATTGTCAGGCCCTTGCATATATCACGAAATCAAGTAAATCAAAAACCCAGAAACTTTTTCTTCCCCTTCTAAATTAATGACTTCATGGATTTTGTCTTACAATTTATAGAAAACGGTGTCATTGCACATCTGGTAAACAGGAGGTTAGCAACAAACAGAAATACCACTCCTCAGACAGGCAAATTAAAGGAAACTGCCAGCCAGTTAGTTCCCATGTACCAAGAAGAATCAAGTATGTTGGAGGGTTCTGGCTTAGTCCAGCAAAGGAGCACCCTACTCCCAGGGGAAGCAATTGCCACATGAAATTGAGGCTTTAAAAAAACACTGCTATGTTATCTCTGATCCAAATTTTAGCACCAGTTTTTTTCCACTTCATTTTTTATAGGCTGAAGTATATGAAGAACCCAGTGCCCAGAAGCAATTGATGTATTCCTTACCCTTGCTGCCATTCTGAATTTCTTCACCAAAATTCCCAGCCCTCTTCGGTAAGGATTCTTACCCTCATCTGGATGGGCCTGGCAGGTGCTCATTTCCCCGTGGATGCAAGCCTGTGGTTGATCGTGGATGGGAGGAGGTGCATGTGGTCGTCCACACACCTGGTCACACAGCGCTTCAGCTGCTGCTCCACCTGATGCTTCTTACTCTCAACAAACATCGAATCTTTGGCTTTGTGGTTGCAATGCATCGTGCACCGGCCCAGGCGGTCCTGGAACTTCTTCAGCTCACTGGGCCACAAGGTCTGGGCCAGAGCCAAAGGCACGTGGCAGCGTTCAATATACTGTTGCACGGGCTGCATGGATGCCTGCTGTCCTCTCAGCCACGGGCGCTGCACCGCAACACGAGGCTCTGCATTTTGCTGATGTTTTCTCTCCCCAGACTCTTCACCACAGAGACCACTGCCTCTGGCATGCGGAGCTGCCACAGCTCCGCTCTGGCAACCCTGCCCAGCACCGGCTCCTCGCGTCTTAGCCCACATGCCCTCAGGGGTCCAGAACCTCCCTTTTGCCACCGCTTACCCGGGCACCTCGGCCCAGTGATCTATGTATCTTTGAATGAGCTTTGATAGTTTTTGCCTTTCAAGGACCCGACCCACTTTATCTAAGTCAACAAAATTGTCTGCATAATTTGTTCATGACAGTCCACAATATCCCTTATTTGTAGAATCAGTGCTACTGTAGATTCTCTCTTTTCAGATATTGGTAATTTGTATCTTTTATTTTTTTTTCCCTAATCAGTCTGGCTAAAGTTTTATCAATTTTATTTGTTTCCTTTAAGAGCAAGGGCTTGGTTTCATTGTTTTTTTTCCTATTATCCTGCTTCATTGATTTTTATTCTGATCTTTGTTACTACCTTTGGATGGGAATTGAATCTTATACCCCACAAAAGACATGTTCACATCTTAATCAGGCTCCTTTAGGTAAGAAACCATTTGTAAGCAGGACCTTTTGAAGATGTTGTTTTTAGTTAAGGTGTAGCCAAATTGAACTGGGGTAGGTCTTCATTTGTGTGACTGGAGGTCTTATAGAGAGAAGAAATTCAGATGCAACCAGTCAGAGAAAGTCACAGGAAAAAGCCAGAAGTCAAAAGAAACTGGGTTTTAGTTTCCTAGGTTGCTTAAAACAGATAGTATGAAATGTATTGGCTTAAACAATGGAAATTTATTAGGTTACAATTTGAGGTTGTGGAAATGTCCAAATCAAGGCATCATCAGGCAATGCTTTCTTCCCGAAGACTAACTGCCAGCAATGCCGGGCTTCTCTGCCACGTGACAAGGTACATGGCCGTGTCTACTGGTCTCTCCTTTGTCTTCCGGGTTTTGTTAATTTCAGCTTCTTACTTCTGTGGCTCTCTCTTCCTCTCTCTGTGTTCATTCTGTTTATGGACTCCCGTGATAGGATTAAGCCCCATCCTGAATGAGGAGCATCATACCTTAACTGAACTTACCTCATCAAAAGACCCTATTTACCATTGGTTCACACCCACAAAAGTGGGTTAGACTTAAGAACATGTTCGTCTGTGGTAGATACTGCTACAAACCACCACAAACTGAAAGGCGCCAGAGAGGACAGACAGTTTGCCATGTGACAAGAATGCTACCAACTCTCAGAGAAAGCATGGCCTTGCTGACATCTTGATTTGGGACTTCCAGCCTTCAAATATTCAAAAACTGTGACACAATAAATCCCTGTTCTTTAGCCACCCAACCAGCATGTATTATTTCTCATAGCAGTTCTGTTAAGATAAGACATCTTTCTTTGCTTTTCATTTGTCTTTCTTTCTGTTTATTTTCATACAACATAGGTTTGGGTCTAACAGACATTTATTGTTGTAAATTACCACCATTCAGAAACACGGCAACTGAAAAATGTTTACATGTGGGGCTTTCTTTCTATTTCAGGTTCAAAATTCTTTCTAAATTCACTTTTGTTCTTATCTGTCACTTTGCATTATTTAGAAATATTTAGTTTCCAACTATTGTGGTATTTTCTAACGATATTTCTTATTAATCTAATTAATTCTATTGTGGTCAAATGATGGCTGTATCTTGCATCTTTTAAGTTTATGAAGACTTGTATGACCCAGAAAATGATCTACCTGGTAAATGTTTCATAGGCAGTTGAAAAGATTATATATCTGTTTTTGTTAAAGTGTTATATACATGTCAGTTAGGTCAAATTGGTTGGTAGTGTGTTCAAGTCCTCATGTCCTTAAAAGTATTTTATCTACTTGTATAAATTATTGAGACAGAGAATATTTAAATTTCTCTGATTATATTTTTGGATTTGACTATGTCCCCTTGAAGTTCTCTGAGATTTTGTTTTATATAATTGTCTCAGCCTAACACAACCCTGAGAACAAAGGACGCCTCAGGCAGAGAGTTACCCATAGTTTTCATTAGGACTTATGAACAGGAGAAAATTCTTCCCAATGGCAGCCAGTTGAGCAATGTAAGTCAGTTCTCTTGCAAACGGAAGTCACTCCACACTGATCAGAGGGGAAAACAGGGTTTTATTCTGGGCATAGACAAAGAAGACACAGAGCCAAGAGAGCCAATAGAGTGCCTGCATATGTTGCTAACAAAGTTAATTACTTTCTTATAGTAACATTTCAAGGTTTCCTGAAACATATAAGATATAGATTCAGCATTGATACATTGTAGGGAAAAGGGTAGGTAATCATTAACAGTAATATTTCAAGGTTTCCTGAAACATACAAAATATAGACTCATTCAAAAAAGTTTCAGAAGGTCTATGTAAGCTTGACCACTCTTTCCCCTTTGGAGGGGCTGTTTTCATCTGGCCTGTGCTCTGATCACACAGGCTGCCAGGTGCTTAAAGCTTGGTTTTTTTTCTCCTCCCCTAAGGGAGGGGGTCCCAATCCTTGGGTTGCTACAATAATTTTATGCTCTGTTATTAAGTTTATAAAGGTTTAATTGTGTTATATTTTCTTGATAAATTAACCCCTTTGTCATTCTGAAATAAGCTTCTTTACCTGACAGTATATGCTGCTCTAAAATCCAACATATCTGACATAAATGAAGCCATTCCAGATTTATTTAATTAGCATTAGCACAGTATATCCTTTTCCAACCATTTCCTCTTAAGTTATAATGTATTTACATTTATAGTTCGTCTATTTTGCTTTTGTATTTGTTTTTCCCATCAAGTCTAAGGAATCTGCCTTTTAATTAGAGTATTTAGACTATTTACTACTGTATTATATACTTAATAATATAGACTTAAAGCCAGACAGTGTGAATTCTACCTTTTCGCTGATCAATAAATATTTGAGAATTTTGTTCTGTGATGTGACTAAGTTATAGAAAAGAGTTGATCAATTTGGGTCATGTTTTTAAGCTGTGTTAGGTAATAACAGAGCAGCATTTGGTCTAAGGATAATTTAATTTCATTACGGAGCCAAAAATATTTTTTTTGTAGATACAGAAAAACCCCTTATTAAATTTTCATGGAAAGACAAAGAAACTAGGCTGCATAAAACTTTCTAAAACTTTCTGAATGCCCTAGGAATTATGAAATTTTCCATTCTGGCTTCTGGGAAGAGAAATTTACATAAATACTGGATACAGGTCCTTTACAATATATATGTTTTCCATAAACTTAATCAAGTTTTTGGCTTGCCTTTTCATTCTCTTAACGGTGTCTTTTGAAGAGTAGCTTTTTTTTTTTTGCTTTTGTTTTTTATGAAGTCCTCCCTCTCCTTCACACCCTAATGTAGATGTCAGGATGCCTTGAAATAGTACCAAAGTGCTAAATCATTAGGGATTTGGGGATGTATAAAAATTCCTTAATGAAAATTCTACACCAAATGTTATCCACAGTGATTTTATATATATGTGTGATTCTACGTTTTAAATTAAGCAAATTTTATGATATAATAAAGTTTATATATCCACTGAAGGGATAATTGCTACATGGGGAGCTCGGCATCTTAACATGGTTGATGCCTTGATTTCAAATTGGCCCCCAGTTGTGTTGTTTAATGTCAGAAAACAGTAGTGCACCAAGAAAGACTGGCTGCCAGAAAAGGGCATTTTCAAAGTCACACAGCATGAACATTTTCTCTTCAGGACCCATTACAAGAATAAAACGTAAGTGGTATTTCAATAAATTATCTATTTTTAAGTTTGTAAGTGGAAAAGAAGATATAGGCACAAAAAGCATAAAGGCACCTGCCATTGGTAGAAATTATAGCAACATATATACTATTGATTTGCACTTTTAATCATCCTTTTAAATTAATGAAGTGGGCATTAGATAAAAGTGGACTGGCACCTGTAAAATATCTATGATTAATTATTAGGGAAGATTTGGAACCAACTATAACTTTTCTGATCTCCCCCAAATATATTAATTTCTGAGCTATATTAATATCCTGTAGGGATGCATATAATAAATATCTAAATCTAACTCTATATCTATATGTGTACCTTTATCTGTATCTATATCCTTTACAATATCTATACCTTTGCTTTCTATTCTATGCCAATAAATGCTCATCAGACACCTATGGAATCCCCTGTGAATGGTGTTCCCTGGATTTATACAATTGATGCATCTAAAAAGATACACCCTTTTCTATTTAAGCCCCTGTTAGAAAAGATGAAGGATTTTACATGTCTTGCTGAATTTTGATACAGTCTCAGAATCCTTCTCAAAATGGGTTACGTAAGCAGCCAATAGCAACAAAAAAATAAAATAAAATAATAACAGGTTGGAAACTGATTGTCATCCAGCTATTTCACATATTTGGATAAGCAAAATCATTTGTCTTTGAGAAGTATGTATTGTGAATTTAAATATAATTCTACCATCTTTTTGTACTTAGGGTGTATTGTACCAATCTCCAAAAGTTTGCAGCACCTCAGAATTACTCTTGAGAATTCAAGACATTTAATCAGCCTGTTTTGGAAAAATGATCCAACAATTTGGGCTTGTTAAAAGAGGTGGGTGGGCAGGCCACGGTGGCTCAGAAGGCAAGAATGCTTGTCTGCCATGCCAGAGGACCTGGGTTCAATTCCCGGTGCCTGCCCATGTAAAAAAAAACAAAAAAAATAAAAAAAATAAAAAAAGAGGCAGGAATAGGCTTCTTACCTCCCTTCCTCTGTCTTTGTGAGAGTTCCCACATGTCCTCTTCCATGTGTTCTCAATACATTTTCTGCCTGCATACTCTATGCTGTGCTGTACCCTCGAATTGCTTCTCATGACATGGCCAAGAACCTGGAAGCTGAAATCTGGCAACACGTTTTGGTGAGCCAGGCAGGAGGCACTTCTTGCCAATCCTCTGGTCTGGTGAGTACCAGGAGGCTTGACCATGTGCGATCGCTTTCTCTTCTCACCTGGCATATTGCTATCCTCTCCATATCTTCATGCTCTCTCTATGGATCCAGTGGCTCAAATGTGGCTCCCTCAGGACATAAGTTGGCTCACCCTGAGCCACTGGCTTTCTCCTCAGAGGCGGCAGGAACCCTGTCTCCATGCCCTGCACACCCAATGAGGCTCAGAGCAGCAGGCAATACAGCCCTTCTGGACCTGACTGGGGGCTTCTCCTTGTGCTGTGCAGAAGTCCAAAGGGAGCTGAATTGAGTCCCCCTTCTCTCTCTCTCTCTCTCTCTCTCTGTCTGTCTCTCCGCGCCCCCTCTGAGGAACTTGACCATCCTTCTGAGTCTTCCCTTTTAATTGTCTCTACAGAAGTTCCCCCCCAACCGCCCCCCCACCTCAGTGAGAATCTCCTTTCTCGTTTGTCTGGCTTCCTATGCCTTCTAAGACATTCTATCTATTGTAACATAGGATTTTGGGCTAAAGATTCTTGCACCAAGCAAAGGGTTTACTATTCTAGGGAGTCATCTCTGTTCTATGTCCATGGAAACTGGATACTTTCCAAATAAGAGTGTTGCCCCCTGAAAGCCAGAAGTGGGATCTGCAGAGTAAGTGGTAGCCCCTGCTATCCTTGTCTCTGGGTCTTTCCATCTGTTCTTCCACTACTATATCTTGAGTCCAGCATGTTCTGCTATTGGCCTTCCTAAGGGTGTCATCCAGTGCAGGAAGAATAGACTGAATAGACTGTTGGGTGTGTGTCCACATTCTTGAAATAATCTACTCTGTAAAGGATGGAGGGAATCTCACTTTTGGCCCTGGCCTACAATATATCCAAACCTAGACCCTTCTTATTGCCTGAAAAGCATAATAAGCTACATTCTTTAAAGGAGCCTGATTTCCTTGCCATATGTGCTTTCTCACCATTTTGAGCATGGCAACACTTGGGGTTGGCATCTGGGAGATCCTCTCCCTAAAGTTTCCTTGTCACAGATCATTTCTATTCACTTATGCAGTCCTCTTGACAGTAAGTTAAGAGCATAGATGCCTAGGAAGATGACTGAGTCAACTTAGCAGCTTTGAGATGGTACCAGAACATCACCTCCTGAGTTATCAAGGACCCCAGGGGTGCCTGGGGTATAGAGCCTGAAACAATGGGCCCAAGGAAATATCAACAGTCAATATAAGCTAAAAGATGGGAAGCATAGATCTCCAATGGGATTCTCAACTCTAATACCATCCTCCAGACTGTAAAAAAAATAAAACACACAAAAACAGAGAAAGTAGTCAGAAATTCCCTAAGCCGAGATATTTACTACTCTTTAACAAGACAAGGGCCCACAAAAGACTTGTCACTTGTGTTATGCCTATTTCTCAATTTCCATAGAAGAGAAGTACTTTTTTCCTAAAAGGCATGAAAACCTGTACCACTAGGCTAGTTAATTGTAATAAGCTAAGGGAAATCACTTAGGAGAAAGAGGAAAACCCAGCCCTGTTCCAGGGGAGGCTTGTGGAAGCCCCAAGGAAGTATGCTAATGTAAGCCTGGATTCCAAGGAAAGTAAGAGTTTTCTGGGCACTCATTTCATCAGCCAGTCTGCTCCTGACATTGAGAGAAAACTGCAAAAGCTCTTCATGGGCCTCCAAATTCCCATTAGTGACTTATTAGAAGCTTCCTTTTCTGTCTTTAACAATCAAAACAAGGCCAAAGAGAGGTAAGGAAAGGACCATGGAACAGGCTCAGCTTATTGCACTCACTCTTGACAGTGCCCTGTCCTCTCGAGGTCACCCAAATCATAGCTCCAAGCCTCAAAGAGCCTTGCTTCAACTGGAAGTCGGAAGGCCACTGGCGAAGAGGGTGCCAGGAACCTTGAGACAGCCCTCAACCTCAGGACCACTGGGGCCTTGACCCAAGGGCACTAACATGGGCTTTGGGCCCAGGGGCTGTACTGTTTCCTGAAGGGGTGCAGAGCCTCTGAGCCATGCTCGTGGTAAGTGAAGACAGGCTGCCCAAGGCCACGAATGGGGACTTCCCATCTGACCAACTTAGAGGAGCCCCAGGTGACACTCAACAGGACAGGAAAGATTATTCATCTCTCCATTAACACTGGAGCCACTCTATCCTAAACTGTCGCTCTTGGCCTACCTCCATTTAGACTTGCCTAGTTATGGGAGTTGGGGATAAGGCCAAAACTAAAGCCTTCATTACCATATCCTCTGTAAACTTGGAAATATTCTAGTGCCCCACCAATTTCTCATTGTCCCTGAATGCCACACCTTCCCTTCCAAAGAAATCTTTACAGACATACATGTACAAACATAGTCAGAACAAAATCAATAATTAATCAGAACTATTATAGTACTCATTTGTACAACTGGTCATCTGTCTCAAGAATCCTAATAAACCTACCAAATATGATGCCCTTTTTTGTTGGTGGTAGGAAGGGCCAGATGTAAAAACTTATCTTTCATCTTAGAAGGGTTACCTTATTATGCCACATATCACTGGACCCTTAATTCCATTAAGAGGGAGGCCCCTCAAATTTTGCAACATTTATTTTCTGTCCAGTGACACACAGATATCTTACCAGAAAATCTAGACTGGCTGCTTCTTACTGCTCACCAGATCCACTCAGCTTAATGTCATCAATATAATGAACCATGGTGATGCCTTGTGTAAGGAAAAGATGATCAAGGTACCTGAAGAGTAAATTATGACAGAGGTCTTGAGAGCTAATATACCCTTTGGTGTAGGACAGTGAACGTATACAGGTGGGCTGGTCAGCAGACTGCTTCTGGTGGTTTGCTAAGAGTTATAGAGGAAAAAATAATTAAAACGTGTCAGATCAATAGCTACATACCATGTGCCAGGGCTGTGTTAGTTGGTGCAAGCAATTTAATCACATCTGGAACAGCAGCTACATTTGAAGACACACATGACTAAATTTACAAAAATACTCTGACTTTTCCATTTTCTGTAGATGTCAGATAAGCAAGGTGAATGGAGATGTGATGGAAATTACCACTCTTGCGTGTTGCAAATCCTTGATGGTGGCACCAATCTCTGCAGTCCTTCCAGAAATGTGGCATTGGCTTAGTTTACTATCTTTGTTTGCTATTTTGTTTGATAGAGGCAATTGTAGTGAATTCCACCTGGCCTTTCCTATCAAAATAGTTCATCCCACAGATCAGGGAAGTAATCTGAGATTCTGCCAGCTGAATTTTTCTATTCAAGTTATGCATTCCAGAAATGGGGAAATAACCTCAGGAGGTGTTTAGCGAGTCCCAGGTTCCGCTGTGAAACAGACCTGAGCTTGTGGCTTATGGACAATAGTGATGTTTTGGGGTCCCAGGAATTAGTGTCAATTCGGAGTCTGTGTCCATCAATCCCCCAAAAGTCTGATTATATCCCTTTATCCAATGCACAGTCTCCCTCTGGTAAGCAGCTCTAGATACATTTTCGAAGAGTGGGAGAAAAATTAGCATTATATACTTTTGAAGCATAGCAGTCCTTACTCAATTGGATCTGGCTTTCCCTTCATTCAAAGTGTTCTTAGTCCATAAACTGTCCAGAAATGGCTTAAGGGACCTTGACTCTGTTTGGGGCATTCGAGTTGGACATCTTTTCATAGACCTCAAACTTCCCCACTTGTACAGATCAAGTAAGAATTTAGTAGACTTCCAATTATTTCTTTTCTAAGGACATCATGAACCACTGTTGAACACCCTCAGTTCTGATAGCTGCTCTGGCTCTGTAGTCCACATGTCCACCTTTTTTTTTTTCTGCTAATTAAGTGATACACTTGAACTCTGAAGACTCAAAATCTCATTATCCCCATTGTATTTAGGAAATTAGGTATGATGAGCTGTAATTTCTTCTAGAGAAGAGAGTGACTGCAGAACTCTTAAAGGATGATGGGGCTTCTCTCACCAATTAATTTATCACATTTGTGGTGAAAATTATGTTCTCTGGATTCTCCAAGGTTGTATGAAAAGGACTTACATGATAGATCTACTGTAACTTTCCAATCTCCTGAAGCCCTTGGATACCATCTTCAGCATTATACCAAGGCGGTTCTGGCATCTCAACTTCATTTAGTGTAAACAACTTTGAAAGCATGTTTCTTTCAAACAACCAAACAAGTCATTGGAGCCCTTCCTCATCGCTTCAGCTAAAACAGTGAATGCAGAAGCTCTGCTTAAGGGGCTTATATCAATTTGACCTGATCCAGCTTTAAATACATTCAATCATGATCCAACACTTTTAAGATCCATTTCCATATGTTTCCCAAATTTCTGTGTATATAAATCAGAACAGTCCTGTAGTTATTTTGACATGCAGTACACCTTCTCATGGATTATACTTTGTGTCTCACCCTTTTAGGACATGCTGGAACTTAACTAGTTAGTATTTAAATGCAAAGAGGAATCAGAGGAAAAGTCCTGAGGAGAATACGCAATGCATCACAACATTAATACCTCAGGGAGGGCCATTTCAATTTTTACAGGTAAGGGAGGCTGACCTCCTCAGGTCGAGGGGGGAGGGGTGCTTCTACTGGCAAAAAGTGCTCACCAGAAAGTAGGGTTTCAATGTCCCCCACTTCAGTGGAATATTCCCTCATATCCTCATTCCAGTTTTAGGGTGCCATTCCTTCCTAGTAAATACTTCCATTTTAGCAGAAGACAACATTCAAATCTTGTTAATTCAATCTATATTGCAATTCAGCCACTCACAGGATGAGACTCCTGACTTGGTTTTAGAAATCTCAGCTCTGCAGACACAGAAGATAAGGGTTTCTTTAAGGGCAGATATTGAAGCCTTTAGGTAATTTGTGCTGATAATAGCTTATGGCCAATCATAACTTTCAAGTTTTACAGAGATTTTATTAACATACTTTCAGTGAACATTAGCATATTACCAACCCAGAATGGCACAATATAAATAGTCTATATTTAGAGTTTACTAATACGAAATAGTTTAAAGCATCAACAGTTATTTTAACAAACCTGCTTGTATGACATATGCATCATGCAACACCATATGATTTTTGAAGATTCTCTGGGTATCTGATAGTCAACTGGGATATATGAAATCAGCGTATATAAAATTTAAATAACTACATATAACTACTTTTCATAAATACTTCAAATATAATTCATTTCTTTTAATAAATAAATTAGGTTAAGTCTAACTATAAAAAAAAGAAGAGACAAATATATAAGGAAAAGAGAGAGAGTGAGAGAAAGACTATATGGAACCTGAAAGACGAGTCACTTTACAGAAGATCCTTTATTATGAGTCTTAAAGGAAGGTGAGGATTTCCATAGATCAGAGTAGGAATCTGAGGAGTGGGAAAACAATTCTGTAAGCGGTAATAGCATCAGCAATGTCTTGGGTTTGGAAAAATTCAATTGCTGATTTAAAAATGGTGAATAATGAAGTTTGATTTTAGAAAGGATTCACTTGAAAATGTATAAAGTGGAATATATGAAATTAATAGACAATTGGAAAGTATTGAAAGCCAAAATATAAATTTGAGATATTCTTTAAGAAATAGTATCAATACAGAGTCAAAGGAAACATTTAAAATACAACCCTTATAAAATATGGTCTTTCAAAATACAGATATTTATATATATTATATATATATATATTTCTACAAATACTTAAAGCAAAGAAGTTAAATAAAATCTGCAAGAAAGAGAAATGTTTATGACCCAGAGCAATTACCTTAATTAAGAAATAAATCATTTTCCAAGAATTTATATTTTCTGGTATTCAATTAAAAACAACTTATTAAAGCAGATATCTATTCTTCCCTGTGAAATTCTATAAACATAAGTGATGAAATAGTGCCATGGGTTAAATTTGTCACACTAATACTAGGGAATAACAGCAGGGTCCCTATTTTTTATTAGAAATACTAACTTGCTGCTATAGTAACCTAAAGTGTCCCAGTTGTGAAAACCTCCTGATGCGTATGAAATGAACCCATATCACTAAGTAAAATGTCAAAAAAATCACCAGTGACTTGAAATAAGATGGAAATAACTGGCTACTTAAGTATAGAGCTTCAAAATACGGTTAAGTATAGTTTGGAAAAAAAAATAGAAATCCTTTGAAAATTTCCATTTAATCGAAATGGAGCAACATGTTTCTATTCAATCTGATAATACCCAACTGCAATAACTGTTGACCCATGCAAAGCATGAATATTTCACTTTAAACCTCTTGAATCCTGTACTAAAATGCTAATGCTTCTTTAAGATGAACCTGCCAGAATTTGACACTCACATAAAAGCCCTGTGTGGTAGGTTTGCAGCAAGCATCACTGTGACATTCAGAGATATTCTGATTTTGGCAACTGTTTGAAATTTGTGGCTCTCCTTTGACATTTACAAAGATTCTGAGACTATTTCTGAAAAGGGCTGGAGCGTTTTACTAGATATGCGGATTCTTCAAAGGCCACTTTCAGATTAAACTGTCTATGAAACTCAGAATGGAAATAATGTGGAATTGGACTAGTGCAGTATTTATTTTATTCCAAATAAAGGAAAAAGTAAATAGGTGGCTGGATCTGCAAAAATCTAATTAATTGTTTTGTCCACCTTGTTGCTAAGATTTGTCATTTGTAGAATGCCAAGCATCACATAGAAGAATTAACATGGTTCTTTGAATATACAGACTTACATTAATTAGAACACCTTTACAGGACTCAATATTTTTCTTATCACATTTAAATTTATTGTAGAAATTTGCTTTAAGTGGTGCTGACTTTCAGTTCAAAATATTTGAACCTCTCTGTTAGCTCAATCAAGTTTTGCAAATTTATCTGAGTAATGAGGTTTGAAAAAACAGACAAAATTCCCTAAAGAGGTGTATATTTGAATGAGGTGAGTGTGGTTAGACTTTAGACAGCATTTGTATTTCCTTCAGCCTTGATTTTTCTGTGTCATTGGGATTGTGGTTACTGATAATTACTGTACAATATCTACAAAAGAAGCAATTCTTTTACAGTCTGAATTTGCTAAGGAAAGCTGCTTTTGTAAGTGCTGAGAATTAATTTTGACTAATAGAGACTACAGTATCTCTATAAATATATATATTTATATATTAATTGAAATCATGCTGTGATTAAAGCTACTGAGGTCTGGTATTTTTAGAAATACTAATTTGAGTATCTTTTGTTCTGCTTACATTACTCACTGCATCCTTTCTAGCAAAAGATGAGCCTTATGAATGGGTGGCATTTGGAAATAATGCAGAACCAGATGAGGTATCAGTCCTGACACACTCCATACCCAGGTAATTCTCAAGTAGACAGAATATAGGGCTGGAGTTAGAACAGATTCATGCGATGATAAATCAATTCACACCTGAAGCTTTCAAAGGTGGGAGGTGTATTCCAATACATCTGTACTGAGTTACTGAGCTGCAACCAGACTACTTTTGAGAGATGAGTGTTTCTCCCAATATTAGGCTGTTGATTTTCTCTGATACTGTACTAACTACCTTTAATGAACCAGTGTGTTGTGTGTAAGTCAGCTTTATGGGGCACGTATCATATTTGTGTGCACGATTTGTGCATCTGCCTGAAATGTATAGTCCTGCTCTCAGGATATGTTCTACAAACATCTCTGGCATTAAATGTCTTTGGGGGTCTCTACGCTGATCATTTCCTTCAGCTTTAAGGTTTGAATGACTTCACAGTGATCTAATCAGGGGAATTTCTCATGGTGAGGCTCGTGATATAAGGTACATAGTGATCTTTGATGAGTACCAAGAAAGGGACAGTGACAAAGGGTGCTTATTAAGCACATTACCACTGTGGGTAGTTGGAGCTTAGTCCTGCCGATTACCAGTGCAGAACACAGCACACGAAGAGAATTCTGGCTGCTGATGAACTAATAAAATTACCTCAGTTAGGACCAGGCTAGATAGGTATAGACCAGTTTTTGTAAAAACCATATCTATAAAAGCCCTTTCTTAGTTTGCCAAAATACTGAAACAGCCTCTAGCTGTTAGTGCCCTTTCCTCCTGAGGAGGAGAATTTCAAGAAAGTTATGGTAGAAAACCTGGAAGCAAACTCCCCAGCTACCTGAAAAACCTCCAAAATATATTATTTGTCAAAGGGAAGATGGAAAGGCTCTGGATTTAAAACTTCAGTATCTGTATCTGGCACCCCTGGAACAGATTAAAGAAATGTAATATTATAGAAAGTGACCAGAGACTGAGATGAAATAAGGAGAATAATACAAAGGAGATTTCATTAATCGATTTAAAACATTTATAAATACATTATGGTAATTAAAACAAAAATTTTCTAAAGAAAATATTGCAACCTAGGGTTGAAAATATTACTTTGAAAAATACTTCACAGCGTTCGAGGAAGACAAGAAATGATTTGATTTTGAGGTGTTATTGTTTGATGCACCTGTTAGAAAAAGCTAATGCAATATCAGCTTGGCACACCACAAGTTGTGTATCGCTGAGGGATTATAGTTCCCTTCTTACCCATCACTATCATATAAAAGCAACTGGGTCTCGGAATGTATGTTTTTACCCTAAAATATGCCCTGGTCCATTATTGGAAGTGAGCTCTCTCACAGACCATGTCCCATTAGGCATAAAAATGACTGGCTCTTTCATTTGGCTGTTAGTGTCCGTTCCTAACATTTTGGTTTTGGCAAACCTATGAGTCTCCTTTTATAAACTTTGGTTCCTCACCTCATTAAAATCAGCGTATTTGATCCCAGTCAAAGATAAATCAAGGTCACTGATTCCTTCCTCTTTCTTCTCCATTCTGCTATTGAACCCATCTATTGGTGATTTTAGTCCATTTCAGTAATTGCATGTTTTCAGTTCTATAATTTCTGTTTGTTTCACTGTATTGTTTTTTTTTTTTTGCTTACACTTTCTAATGTTTCTTTCATTTCATATAATTGTTCATTAAAGCATTTTTTGATGGCTGCTTTAAAAACCATGTCATATAATTCTATCATCTGTGTCATCTTAGTACTAGCATATGTTGATTGTCTTTTCTAATTCAAGTTGAGGTTTTCCTGGTTCTCGGTAAAAGAAGTAATTTTCAATTGATACTATGGCATTCGGTATTAATTTTATGAGGACTTTGGATCTTATTAAATCTTTTATAGTAGGTGTCCTCTGACAGCATTCTGTGAGGGGGATGGGGTGCTATTTCACTTCTAACAAGTAGGAATGTACAGCCAGGCTTCTCACTCTTTCTGTTTTGCCACTGGGGAGACACACATAACTCCTTATCACTGCTGAATAAGGGTGGGTTTCAGGATCCCCAGTAGGTCTTTACTGATACTTTTTCAGCTGAGAAACACCCCAGCACTGCTCGGTATGTGGCCTCCACTGACACGGTGAGTTAGCAGATGGCTTCATTACTACTGGGCAATGGTGGAAGTTATGTCTCTCCTCTAGGAGATCTGACATCATCCAGTAGGGATAAGGACAGGTGCCCCATTACTGCCATTGGGCGTGGAAGTCCAGACTCCCCACAGGATCTACACTGACACAGCGAGAAGAAAGCTACTCACTGTCAAGAAAGGTGAATGTCCTGGGTCTCCAGGCAGGCTGCTCTGACATCACTCTGGAGAGGGTATCCATGTGCCTCATTTAGGCCTGGCTACACTAGAATGGAAATCTAGTTTCCTACTTGGACTTTGCTAATTTGGGTTGGGCCAAACTTTTTTCTTTGATGTTTGGCTAAAATACAGCAGTTATTGTCAAAAATGTTTCTGTGTTGAGAGATGGCCTATTTCTTGGTTGTTTGTTGAGATGGTACACAATTTTGGGGAGAGAGCCTTTTTTACTGTGCTTATTGGTGATTCTCGAATGCTGATTTCACTGGCACATAATCTGGGATTAATGAGTCAAAAAGAAAACCCTGGGAACTCACCACTATGTCCATCTTCATGTCTTGAGGTCCATTGCTGGCCTGTCTTTTTCTTTATATATTTCAGAGTTTACTTACATATGTTTTATATTCAATTTCCAAGGTTTTTCATGTACATGATAGGATGAATAGGGAAAAATATGTCTGCTCTGTCTTTCTGGAAACAGAAGTCAGTCCCACTATTACTTTTTGAATTATAATGCAAATTACTAATTTTGGATTTCAGACTGCCAGAAAAACATCAGATATCATTAGAAATTAAGGCTAATTGGGTTGATTCCATTCCCAAAGGTATAATGAGTTTATGATGTCTAATTACTAAAATGAGCTCTCCAGAAACATATGATGTATCTGTTTTAATGTAAGCAGTTTGAATTAAAATTATCTGAAAGGCATGAATCACAAGCTATCCTTTTTGATTAGGATATCCTTAAATAAAAGTTATTATTTAAGAAGATTTAGCTATAGGACAGGGACCTGTCACAAACTGTATTTAGGCCATTCTTGAGCCATGAAATTCCTTGACATAATGCATTAGTAGTAGCAAAAATTATGAACAAACAGGAACTGAAGAAAACACAGCACAATGGAAATATTGTTTTACATGCTATTCATCACAAGGCATAAAAGCAATAATTTTAGAAGGAAATAATCTTGTCTAAAATTCAGGTATATGAAGATTGATATTGAATGGTATCAGCATTTTATTGCAAATTATAAAATATTTGGTAGTTTACTCAACTATATGTTTGCTCACAACTTCTATAAAACATTCAAATATTAAGTATAAATAAAATATTTAATTTGTTACCAACTACTTAAGAAAATATATTGAAATATTACTCAAGACGTTTTTCACAATCCAAGTATTAGAACCACATGAATGTCCATAAATTAAAGCATAATAAGATTTAAAATTATAATAAATTCAAGTATATTGTGTTTTCTTCAAAAGGAATTGTTTTAATATATTTTAAATGACATTTTTATAAACATATAATTATTTTGTTAGGAAAATGATATTAAGTTAGAGTAAAGATGAAGTTTGTTTATGATGTTATATAAAGTATAGTGTAAGAAAATTTATGGTGAAAAATTTTCTAAAATGTGAAATGAGTTGAAAAATTAGTTTGGGTCAGTTTAATTTACCAGTTAAAGTTTTATTTTATTTTATTTTTTTATTGTACTGCTTTTCTTCAAGTGTTTCTAGCCTTTTTATAAATGTTGTTTGTTAATTTTCAACTTTCTCACTGGCTTTCATTTAAGTCCATTATATCTTCTTTGTTTCCTGCTCCTTTTTCACGGCACCCTCAAAACTGTAATCCCTTGGGGATGCCAAATACTACGAAATGACTTACTTTTTACTTTTGAATGTGAAATATGATATGCATTTACACAATTATATAGAATTTGTTTGCAGCTGATTTTTATTTTTTTTTCTGCTCTCTAAGGCTTATATAAGAAGAATTTAATACAGACCTCAGGCTTGCCAGACACAACTTGTTTTTTAACCCTCATTCCTGACTACTCAACACCACATGGGATTTAAAAATTTTTCTTCATGTGTACACCTAAAGCAGGAAGTATTAATATCACCTGGAAAACTTGCTAAAACATGAAATTGTGAGATGTCCAATCCTCAGAGATGTTTTAGTAGGTGATGGATTCAAGAATCTGCATGTCTCACATCCTCATTAAGCATGAAGGGCATCCTCATACAGCTGCTCTTCAAACAGCTCTCTGCAGTACACTGACCAAAATGTCAAATTTGAAATCCACAGCTTCCTTTCCAACTCATATGATATTATTTTATTCATTTATTATTAACCATGCTAAGGTCATCTGCTTCTTTGAGTGAGCCTCTGAAACTTTGAGAAAAATAGAGTATTTGAAATCATTCCAGCTTTTGTTTTGTTTTGTTTCGATTTACTTTATCGGTTACTGGTTATCCTGTCTCATAAATATCTAAAGAAGTTGCTTGTGGATATTAGAATCTTTAAACTCAATCTTCTTAGCATGTCATTTTTGAAAATTACACTTTTGAATGAAAATCAGATGAAATGAATCAGACTCCCAGCTTCTGCCTAGTATGTAGAAATCTGAAAAGAACATGGCTCCCAAAGCAATACAATTCCAGAAAATTTACAAAATCTTAGCTCCTTTCAAGCTGTCACAGAGCTGAGTACATAAGACAGTAAACTAACTTGAAATCTCAGACTGGAAATTCCAAAGAGAGAAGGCATATGAGCCCTAGCTTACATGTGGCACAGAACAGGAAGAAGACAGGACCTCCAAACAATGGGTAAGAATAATTCAGCTAAAATTTGTAACAGATAGCTGAAGGCAACAAGGGTAAATATCAGAATATAGATCCTCCGGGAGCGGCAGATTTAAAGAAAGTTCCAACCTACTCACAAATTCTTCACAGATCTCCATTGAGTATTCACAAAAAAGATGAGAGGCCGAGCGGGGGCTGAAGCAACCACCCCCTGAAGGTGCAAACTTGGAGCAGGACAGCAACCATTGTAGAAGACCACAGAGTCTATCCTAGAACATTTTCTAATGGATCTTATGGATCATATCTCTTCAAACATTTCTGAGGAGAGGAAGCAAATCCTATTGCTCCTGTTGTAGCTGGAGGAAAGGAACCATTTACCCCTGGGAATGGAACAGGAAATTTCCTTGTGCCCAGATCATTTGAGGTTTCCTACTGCTAGGTGAAGGGTAAGATGACTGAGAATGCTGACCCAAAAGACCAGGGATATTTTAGAGAAATCTGAAGTGCTCAGCACACTGAAGGTAAACATAACAGCTACAAAAAAACCCAACTCAACTCATCTACAGATATATTTACTCAACTGAAGCACCTTACCAACATCTGAGCTTAGCATGAGACAGGGCATTCCCATTACCAAACATAATTGCTGTTTATTTCAATCTTCACTGTCCTGTTATTCAGCATTAAATAAAATAAAACATAAGAGATACATTAAAAATTCAAGAGAAACAACTCACCCTTAAGAGAAAAACGGATTACTAGAGCAAAATTCAGATATGAAACAGATGTTGCAAATATGAGGCAGGGTAATTTGAGAATAATTATGGTTGAGATAATAAAGACCATAATGCAAAAAAAGTGGACAAGATGCATGAGCAAATGGGGAATACACTGTGTGCTTTACACTACTTAAAAAAGAGTTCAATGGAAATATTATGAATTGAAAAAGGGTGAAAAAAATGAATAATCCCTTTGATAAGTGAATCATTAGAACCAACAAGGAAAGGTTCAGTGAAATTAAAGATAAATCAATAAAATTACCTAAACTGAAATAACAAGATTAAAAAAAGGGGGAAACAAAACAAAACATGTTAGAGCTGGACTAATATCAGATGATCTAAAATACATGGAATTGGAACTCCAGGAGGAGAATAGATAACAAGGCAGAAGAAATATTTGAAGAGATGGCTGAGAAATTTTCACAATCAATGCAAGATATAAATTCACTGATCCAAGAAACTAAGAATCACAAGCAAGCCCTCCACCCAAAACACAGCCAACATCATATATTCAAACTGCTAAAAACTAGACATAAAAAAAAATCTTGAAGACACCCAGAGAAAATTGACATATTGCACACAGTGGGGAAAAGATGAGAATTACAACACATTTCTTGTCATAATATATGTAAGCCAGGACACAATAAACTCACATCTTTAAAGTGCAGAAAGGAAAAAAAATCGAATAGATTTCTAAGCCAAGATAAGATACCTTTCAAAAATAGAGCTGAAATAATTGATTATTAAGACACAGGTGCTGCAAGGAATGTTATAAGGAATTTTTAAGGTACAGGGAATATGATACCAGAGGGGAATTTGAGTTTGTAAAGAATAATGAAGATGCCTGGTATGGCTAAAATGGAGATAAATACATAATTCTTTTCTTTAATCATGCTAAACAGCTTGGCAGTTTTTCTGTAAAGGACCAGAGGGTAATATTGATTTTATGGGCTATATATGTTCTGATCTGTTGCAAATAATCGACTTTGATGTTGTAGTTGTAATAGGAAATCAGACATAAACAATAAATAAATGAATGGACATAACTGTGTCAAATAAAACTTATTTACAACAGGATTAACCCATGGGCCACAGTTCTCTCACTCTGCTAAAGAAAACTAAATGGTCATCTAAAGCAAATATAATTTCTTAAATAAAATTAAAGTAGATGTCTACGATACCAAAAAGTGGGAGGGAAGAACTGTGATTACACTGTTTTAAAATCCTTACACTAGTCAAAAAGTGGCATAATATTGAACATGGACTGCGACTGATTAAAGATGCATATTTTAAACATTATGATAACTAATAACAGTATTTTTTAAATGGACAGAAATACTAAGCCATTAATAGAGACAGAATATAATTATAAAAATACTCAATTTACCCAAAGCAAGTCAAAAATGTGCAAACAGAAACAGAGAACGGAAGGAACAAATGAAAAACACTTAGCAAGATGGTGGATTTTAGCCCAACCAAATCAAGAATCACTTTAAATGTGAATCTTCTAAACAGGTCAACTGAAAGACAGATGACTAGAGTGGATAGAAATAAAACAAGAACCCATTATATGTTATCTATGAAAAAAAAAACACCTTTACTCGTAGGATGTGGAATGAGTTTCTTTATGATCTGATGTGGGTACATAGGCTCAGGCACAACAGAAACTTTCAGGAAATGATCACTTTATTACTTACACAGCACAAAGGGTCCAAAAGTGCAGGGGAAGAGATCTCAGAGTGGCTCTTCTCCCAGGGAAGCAAACTACTCAGGTCAGGGCAGATGGATGGGAGTTCCACATGCCTCAGATCACATCAGAGAGAAGAGACAAGTCTGTAGTATCTGAGGATGGGGTATTTATACAACTCAGGGGGAGGGAGCCGTGCCACTAAGAGTTCCTACCACGATGAGCAGCTGGGGCTGCTTGTTCTGAGGTATGGGTTTAAGATACGGTCAGGTCATTCCATTAGACCTAAAGTCTCCTCTGGTGTGCAGAAGTGAAACATCTGCGCACAACAGAAAAGGAGGGGGTAGCCAAGGGCTAAGATATGTATGTGTTCTAGGCATGTCCGTGACTTCCACAGTGATAGAAACACATTTACAATTAAAGGTAGAGAAAAGACATTGGATGGGCACACTAATCAAAAGAAAGCTTGAGTGACTATATTAATATGAGACAAAAACAATTTTAAAATAAGAAGTATTACCAGAGAGAAACAGGGTTACTGAATAATGATCGAGGGGTCAGTACAGCAAGAAAAATGAATAATCCAAAGCATATGTATGTACTAACAATGCAACTTCAAACTACAGGAAGCAAAAACTGATGGAACTATAAGGAGAGATGAATACTCATTAGAACTGGAAATTTCAAAACTTCTCTCTCAGTAATTGCTAACACAAATGAATGTATAATCAATAAGAATCTGGAAGAACTGACCAATTGGCCAGCCAGACCTAATTGACTCCACCCAGCAACAGCAGAATACACATTCTTTTCAAGGACTCACACAACATTCACCAAAATACAAGATCGGCAAGTTTAAAAGAATTGAAATCATAGCCATAATAAAGTTAAATTAGATACCAATAATAAAAATGTATCTGAAAAATTTCCAATAATTTGGAAATTACCAAAGCAAGACTATGAAACAAAGTCAGTTTTCTGCCTCAAAAAAGTATGTAGAAGTTAACTCAATTTTTAAGTATGAAAATGACTATGTGTTGTTAATTACACAAGAAGGTGGGTGGATTCTGGGTTTCCCCCCATGTTTAGAATTACTCTTCCATGCAAAAGGCCTACTTTATTTCTCTCTACCTACTAACTTCAGCCTTAGCTATAGAATAAATTTATCTTAGACACTATCTAATTCTGTACATCTGATCTGCCAAAGTGATAGTTGAGTAAATTACTGTTAGGTTTATGTTCCTGTTAGATTTATGTTAGGGTAAGGGTTGGGTTAGTGTTGATTTAGAGTTAAGATTCGAATTAAGTCTGGGTCTTATGAGCTCAACATTTTGTTTATTTATAGGAATTTCAATGTATGCAGACAATACAACTTATTACCATTCTATTAGTTTAATAATATAATATTAAATTACAATAAGATACATAACTAAATGTTTAAACTATATATATTATATAATGTCATACATATATAATGTCTGTAAACTATGATATAGGACGTTAAATAAGACCAAATGGAATTGTTAAAATTAGTTATCATGAAGTTTGTATATGACCCTTGTTTGCCTCTCCTTTCTCTGAGACCTTCAATCTGTTGCTAACATCTCCTTCAGTTTCTCCCCAAGTATTATAAATCCCTAACCTCTAGCTTCACATGTTTAAAACAAATTCTCTAAATTAGTATTACTCAAAATAATACGCAAGATCTAGTCTGTAGATATATACGGGTCTGATTTTTCTCCATTTGATTTGTGACCAATATGCAATGAATTAGGATGCTTACTTAAGAATACAAATCAAGAGATACCTTCCTTCATCAAGACAGTGTTGCAGGAAAAAAAGATGTTTAAGTAAAGATATATTTAGTGATACAATTTACATCCTGGTTGCAGGTTCTTTATCTCATCATAGACAGTTAAAATTAGTGCTTAAACTTGAGGAGCACACATACACACACCTGACAGCCAAGTACTCGAGCAGTTTTTCTTGCTTTATAAAGTAGCAGAACCAGGAAACAGGCCTGATCTCCTGTTGCCTGAGTTATTGGGGCACCTATAATTGAAGGCCTAGACTTAACCGTATGTTAAAATTCCTATATGGAGTGAACAAAATAATCACTCACACACTCACACATTTTCTCTTCAAAGTCCACATTTCCATCTTGATTTCTGCGAGTTGACAGCATTCACACTCAACTGGCATATAAGTCAAATCACTTTAATCTCTTTCAAAGTTACTATTTTCTCCCATTTTCACTGACAATTCCATTATCATTTCTAATTATAGCCTTAAATGCACTGCTAATTTGTCTTCCTGCCTACAGTGTTATATCATCTCCATTTAATCAAGCACCATACTGCTGCCACGGTGAGCAAAATAATGCTAATGGTAATAAAGTATTCATGGTCGTGATAATTCACCACCAACACCATCAAAATGACTCACACTTCTGGAATGTCCCCTATGCCTCCGATAGGTCCTTTTCTTTTTTGGTCCTTTACGTGTATAAACTCATTTAATTTTCATAGCTACTATATTAATGGAGATGCTATCGAGTGGTGCAGATTGCATTTGAAATCGACGTGCACAGCTTCAAAATCTGAGCCTGCAAGCGCTATGCTCCCTCTCCCCAAATTGATGCAATTTTGTAATTACATCAAAATTTTGTAATTACTTCAAAATTTTGCAATTACATCAGAATGACTGTAACGTAAAGTTATTGCATGGCTTGTCACTTCTCAAAGTGAAGTTCAAGATTTTAATGCAGTGCACAAAGCCTTAATTACCTGACCCTTGCCTTTTAATTCAATCTCGTTTTTATTCACTCCCTCTTTACATCATATAAACAGATTAAAGTGTCTGTGGAAATCAAGACGGAAGGAACATGGACTAAGTTTAGGAGTCTTCTATCTTGCCCTGTCTCTTAGCTCGGCCCCATCTTGACTTATTTTCTTTTCTCTCACTTCAGAAACCTGGACACAGAACTGCTAAGATCTTCTTGCAAATAAGAAATCTGACATCACTTCTTTACTCAAAAATTTTCTTTTGAAGCCAGATGATAAGATAAAAATTTTAGGTAATAGGGATCTTTCATTTTTCGTTCTTCTGTTGTCCATGCTAGACAGGAATACAGAGTGGAAATTCAAGATAAAAACTAGATTAAAGATAGGATGTCCACTTATGTGAAGGTTGTTCCTTTCCATGCCTCTGATCATCCTGAATATCTCTCAATGGGATGCAGTTACAGGAGAAAATAACTTGAACTGTGCTTTAATTGCATACATATATACAAATCTACTGATCCTAAATTACAAAGCACTATTTCTGAATTCCCTGCCTACTCTGTGTTATAGTGATAGTTGAGTGATTTTGATACTTGATATGAAGCAATGTATTCCTAAGTTTTTGAATGAGACCGATGCCAGCATTTCCTAAAAACTAAATTGGTGGTTATAAAGAGAAAAATCCTATTCTTAGGGAAATTTCACCCGTTATAAATCCTCTAAAGAATGCATTAAAATTTAACAGGGGCACTCTATCAGATGTCTCTTTGATATCTCTGCCAAACATCAATTTGTGTGTTCTTTTAACATGCACAATAACAACACAGATCAGAAAACACCATCAAATAACAATCAATGTTTTTTAAGCTGGGTTTAAAGATGACTTTAAACCTCATTAGCAGCTACTGACAGGATAGGGGCTGAACTACATTAATTGTACGTATTATGTATGAGACAAAAGTTCAGACTTATAGAGCAGAATACACAGTCTGGTTTTAAGAATAAACAGAAACAGGACAGCTCAGTTGGACTGTTTCATTTTTTTCAGAACGTGCATTCTGAGATAAGCAGAATTATATCCAATATTCGGGCAATTATATTCTTTAAAAGTATTTAGTATATAGAATGCTGAACTGCATTTACTTTTATAAAGGGCATTGTTGATGCTGGTGGTGGTGATAATGTGTGTATGTTTGTGTGTGAGTCCGTTATCTGCGTGTATAAAGTCTATCTTCATGGTCAATACACTGTATAAATTTTTTTTAGTCTATACAATTATGTTATTTCAAAAACCTTCTGTTTCCTATGTAAAAATAAAAATAAGATGTTAGCTATTCAATGAACCATGTGAGAATGTGAAATTCCCCCTTCTCTAACTTTAATGTTTTTCAATTGCCTGCCTGAAAAGGAGAGAGAAAAAAAATAAATGAAGCCAAGAGAAAAGGTTAATACTTTTGGTTCAAACAACTGAGAAGTAAGAAACAAGCCCATGGGAGAGAAAGTAAACTTATTAATTGATTTTAAAATGATGACGGCTTTATGTAAGGCTTGGAAGCTTAGAAATGCAAACGTATCCAGTTGAAATCTACTAAAACTCTAAACGGCAACCAAAAGAAACTAATGAAATGTCTTTTAACTTTTTAATAGTTTAAAAAAGGAAAACAGAAAATACTATTTTCTGATTTTATTATATTTCTTTCAATGACTTTGTCAGTTCAGAAAATAATTTATTTATACTGGTAAATCATTGGTAAGAGCTATAAGGTTACAGGGACATATTAAAGCAATTTCCATCTGACTTGTTTGTGGTTTACTTATGGATTCTTTAAATACCTTTAAACAGTCAATCTAGTTTTATTTATGGATGTAATTTACTAGAAGAAGGGATTATTTTGAATGATATTGCATTGCATTCCTATCCAATTATTGTAATACCATTTCAAGAGTTTTAAATGGAGTTGTTGTGGATTGCTATATATAACATTTAAAGCAACATAAGTTTATTATATACAGCAGTAGAAGTATTGGAAATATATGTTTGAGGTATGGGATTCTCAGGATAAAAATACTTGGGAGTACCTTTGTAAAAAAGATGCGTGAGTCTTATTCACTAAAACTATAAATATTGCTGAAAAAAATTAGAGAAGATCTGAATAAAAGGAGAGATGCAAAGTATATAATAGATTGGAGACTCAATATTATTGAGATGTTAATTTTCTCCACATTGATTCAATAGACTCAAAATATAAATTCTGGCAGATGCTTTTAATGTAAAAATTGACAAATATGAGTTTATATAAAACTCCAAGCAGACTGCAATGAAAAACACATTTTGAAAAAAAAATAGAATAAAGTTAAAGAGACTTATACTACCTAATATCAAGAGGTACTGCAAAACTATAATAGTCAAAATAGCATGGTATTTGAACAGACACATGTCTCAAAAGAACAGAATTGTGAGTATAGGAAAAGGACACATTTTATATTTTCAGTTGATTTTCAACAGAAGTAGGAAAGCAATTCAACTGGGAAAGGGAAGTCCTTTTAACAAATTCTATTTAAACAATAGGATATCTGCTTGGGGTAAAAATAAAAATTGAATCTCACTTCATTCCCTACACAAAAATTAACATGAGATATATCCAAAGAATTAAATGTTAAAGGAGAAACTGCACAATTTTTAGAAGATAACATAGAACAAAATCTCTACAACCATGGAAGTGGACCAAACCAACCCTACATCCCTTTTTCTAAACAACAAATAAGTAACTGAAAATAAGATCCAGTGAGTCCACATCAGGTGGTAAGAATGATGATTAACATGAAATCCATTGCAGGCTGTACTACAATGAAAAAGGATGGCTCAGCAGTAAAGAGCTTGGAAGTCGCTCCTCTCACTCTGACAAGAAGGAAAAAACCAGAGCAAACTGAAAATCAACAACTCTTCTTAGATCCATCAGGGCATTTGATCCAATAGGGCCAACTGCTACGCTGAAAACTGGAAATGGAGATGGATGCTGAGAATCACAGCTTACTGAGAGAAGGCCAGAAGCAGAAGTTTCCTGGCCTCCCACTAGTCCTGGTAAGAAAAACTACAACTGACTACCAGAGGCCTAATGTGGATGAAGTCTTAAGGGTCTCCCATGCTTTTTGTAGTTTTACCTCCAGGAGCCCCACCAGGTTGTCAAGGTGAAGATAGGAGAAAAATTCCCTCATACTCCTGGCAAGGAGGTGATGGGTGTGTATGTGGGAAATTAACCACTGTGCAATGCCCAAGACCATTCTGTTCACCTTAACAAAGGACTTTCCTTAAAAAAAGCTATGTTATCAGAGTCCAGCTGATTTTGTTTTACCAAATTCTAACCCCAGAGCCCATGGATCTAAAGGAAGATAAATAGCCCCATCTAGCCTTACTTTTGGGGACAGGAAATAATATCAAACTCCACTCCAGGCCACTTATACCTTCCTGCCTCTTCTAAATGGGCAGGCAAAATTAAAAAGTTGCAAAGCACTTAAAGTCACAGCACAGTGGCACAAACTTACTAAAATTCTGAGACCTTACTAGGGATTATAGAGAATTTACTTCCATGTCACTCCGGCTCCTTTGTAATAGCAGTAGATTTTACATAAATGAACTGCAACACTGAAACCCTACTTAAGAAGGAATCTCAAAAGAGAGAGACTCCTAGCAAAATGCAAAACAACAGGGGAGACATAAGCAAGGACCCTAGAGGAAATTTTAGCCTGGGATTCCTACAGTTAGAACAAAAGGTAGACACAGCCTGACTCCCAGCCAGATGAACTTAAAACTTCCCTCTAAAGGTCTATTTACTGACACTCTTTTTACATTATGCCTAGCTTTCAACAATAAAAAAAATTGCAAGACACGCTTAAAGGCCAAAAGCACAGTTTGAAAAAAACAAAGCAATTATCAGAACAAGATCATATATGACAGACATTTGGGAAATATCAGACCAGGAATTAAAATATCCATGATCAATATGCCAAAATCCCTAGTACAAAATGTGGACGACATGCAAGAACAGATGGATAATGCAGGCAGAGATGCAAAATTTCAAAAAGACTCAAAAGGAAATGCTAGAAAATCATTGACAGCCTTTAAACCACTTGACATTTTTTAAGTATCCCTATTATAAAAATTAAAATGTATATAAGGTTTTCTATATGCATGTATATGAATGTTAGTGAGAATGTGTTGAAATCAAGCAAATGACTTCCAGTGTATTGAATTTTGGCAGATTGGTATTAGGATCTGCACATTTTTAATTTAATACGTAAATTAATTTCTGAAGAAACTCTAGAATTTAGAAACTTTACTTGCCTTTCACTGATTATTTGACTTTGAACAAACTGCTTATCCTGTTGGAGTTCCAATTTTTACTAGTTAATTAATTTAGGTTTCTGAAATATTGGGCAAAAGCCACAAAAGCAAAGTGGTTTGATGAGCAAAATGAGGGATGCAAAAAATGGGAGAAAGTATAATTAGCGATAAAAACAGAAGTGGGTAAGCCTGGAAGGAGAGAAGTCCTCGAGTACCTGAAGAGGTAGTTTCTGAGGTAGATTTGGTGGATGTGTGTGAGTCACTGCGTGATTTAGGAAAAGAGAGACTTAAACAGTGTCGATGTGAACCAATCAATATCTAGGGAAAGCTTAAAGGCACAAGAGGGAGAAGTGCTAATATGAACCAACTTTAGCAAATAAATATTATAGTAATATGAGGATCAAGTAAAATAGTATTTCCCAGAAATAACTGCATGCTCCCATTAGGGTCTCATGGCATTTGCCAAATTGTATCATATTTATATGCTCATAGATATATATCTCAGTTTAGGCTGTTAATTAACTCTTTGAAATTTGAGAACATATCCGACTTTAATCTTTTCCCTCTAATACTTAAATAAGTTTTAAGTTGGATATTGCAGTCAAAATGCTATGTGAAACTGTATACACCATTCCTATTATTAATCAAATCATTAAGTGAGAAAAGGCATAATGTGCTTAGGGAATCACTGCCTCTGCTAATTTGAAAACTATTCAAATTGTATGTTCAGATTCAATGGTTACAGAAGTAATCTTTGGCTAGATAACCTGAAGAAAAACCTCATCTGAGAGTTGGCTTCGGTATTTTTGGATGTACAGTTTTCTCTTAATATTCTTCTCACTTAGTCCTTTTTTTTTTGCCTGGGCAGGCACTGGGAATCAAACCCAGGTCTCCAGTAGGGCAGAGAACTGTGTCTGCTGAGCCACCTTAGCCCACCCTCACTTAGCATTTTAAAGTAAACTTTAAGATGGGATATTCTACTTTTAATTGAAATTCTACAATAGCCAATCTCTTTAAAGAGTTCCATGTTCAGAGCCAAAAGTATTCTTAGAATTCTTAATTCTTTAGCATCAAACCATGGAGAAGAAAATTGGAAGCATTATATAGTCTTGTTTAACCTAGTATTTCTATTTGAGAGTCAAAAAGAGGTTTCCCACTGATGACCAGTTGTATTTAAAGTTTGTGAGAGTGTATAGGTGTTTAACTCAGCTTAAGTGCAATGCTGTTATTTCAGATAATACTAAGATAATAAAAATATCAGCAATAAATACAAACTATCCTTTTCTTGAGAACATATCATAAAACATCCCTCTTTTAAATTCCAAAGTCATTCAAATCAGCTCGTTAATTAACTAGTTCCTTCTTTCCCTTATAACTACATAAAAATTTAGCTATTTTCAACTGTGATTTTCAGATTTGAAAATTCTTACAAACCGCAAGCTGCTACATAAGTGGAAATGGAAATAGTCTTCACACGATAAGTCAGGACTTTTTCAAATAACTACATTATTTTACTCCTTTTTTATATTTTTCATGCTTCCTAATATAGAGAGTTGTAAGCATTTATAATTGAACGAGAAAGGTTTCAGTAGCATCACAAATAAATCAAAATTAAAAAAATTAAACTGTGTTCATACTTTCAAACATTCATAAAAACAAGTTATGATTACATCAACCAAGAAAACAAAAATTCATTAAGAAAATGATCTTAAAGGTTAGATTTTATAAAACCAACAGAAAAAAGAAGTTCCCACTTTCTCCTTACAGAGAGACGTGGCTGAATATGATTCTTAGGAAAGACTACAAGAAGCTTTATTTGCATTCAAAAAATGAATCAAATCAGGTGAATTTCTCTGATCTGAACTGAAAGTGAATTAAAAGGAAATGGCAGGCAGGAGGGAACAAAGTACCTGGAACATCTCATCAGCAGTCTAATCAGGAAGGTGACCCAGTAGGTGGTTCTAAAGCTGCCCATACAATTACTTCTGGAATTTGTGGCCTGTAAAATATCTTTTCTATCTCGAAAGCAAGTCCTGTAATCATAACCTAAATAGAGCGATGGAAGTAGAATATCAAGTGCAAAACATTATATTAAATGTTTCTTAGTTTATGCTTTGATATCACTCGCCCACTTTGTTTATATACTCTCCATCTTGTACACAACCTCAGGCAAATGTGCACATATCCCAGAATAGTAAAATCCAAAGGAGTATAGTACACACAATTATTACACCACAGCTTAAGTTTATATTTTTAGAGTGTATGAGAGCACGTGAGAAATTCCTCTCCCTCAGATGAAATGTTCTTTGTTATTCAGTTTTGAGAAGGTTATTAGCTCTAATAAAAACTTCAAAACTAGGAAAAATCCATAAAATATTCCACCTATCATGTATTCCACCTTACACATGTATAAGAAAATATTCCACCTTACACATGTATAAGAAAAGATTCTAGAAATTCTGAGAAAAGAAGCAAAGCTCAAACATTGAATTGTTCTTAACATGGGGGCTATAGGCAAACATGCCAGCACCCACATGGAGTCATTAGGTTGGATTGTGTGCTTTCCTGGAGAAGAGATCAAGAAATTTGCCTGGCACCATGCTATGAGATTCAAATTGGCTTAAGAATCTCTGAGATAGGGACAGAGAAATGATTGGTTGATTCACACTTATTATTATTTCTCTCCTATTGCTTTCCTTTCCTCCAGCTCCTTCTCAAGAAGGACGAAGAACAGAATAAATCAGAAACTAACAAATGAAAGAATAAATATCGTCTATTTTTACTAAATTGAACAAACATTCTCTGAGCCTCCTTTCTCATTCAAGTGACTCTGCTAGGCACTAGCAACATAAGAAAAACATGACAGAAAGAGGTCCTACTGTGATGGATTTTTCTATGACACAGATAGGCAAGCCATTAATTACAGTATTATGTGACAGATACTACCATTGAATTCAGGGTATATCAGCATATGGTCTAACCTGGATTTGGAAGAAGTAGACTTGCGGGGATCTAGTTTCATACCCCAAGTGTCCTTTCAAAACTGTAGCCGATTGTTGAATTTCACTCTGCTTCACACCCTTTGCCCATCCTGACACACTCACATACACAAACACAAATATAAACAATTGTGGTAGTTAGGTTCAGGCGTCAACTTGGCCAGGTGAAGTGCCTAGTTCTATTGCTGTGGACATGAGCCAATGGCATGTGAACCTCATCTGTTGCTGATTACATCTGCAGTTGGCTAGGGGGCGTGCCTGCTGCAATGAATGATGTTTGATTTAATTGTCTGGAAGCTTAAATGAGAGAGTGCAACATGGTACAACCCAAGCAGTTCAGCATACCTCATCTCAGCACTCGCAGCTCAGCCCAGGCCTTTGGAGATACAGAAAGAAAACACCCCGGGGAAAGTGGTTGGAACCCAGAGGCCTGGAGAGAAGGCCAGCAGAGATCACCCTGAGCCTTCCCACGTAAGAAAGAACCTCAGATGAAAGTTAGCTGCCTTTGCTCTGAAGAACTAACAAAATAAATCCCCTTTTATTAAAAGCCAATCCATCTCTAGTGTGTTGCATTCTGGCAGCTAGCAAACTAGAATACTTGGTAAATATAGTTTTATAATATTAGACACTATAAGGTATTTGAATTTGAGCTATATAGTTATTTTACACATTTCAAAATGCTTATGTCTCCTTATTTATATATTCTAATTTTTTTCTATTCTGCATTGTGTGAATACGATATTTTTAATTTTTTAGACTTCGCATTTAGTCTGCTCTTTCCAACAGAGACTGTGTTTCATATTCAGGACTTTATGAATAAGTAATCTTAGTAATACACCCTTCCAAAGTAACACTGGCAAAACGCTTTGTGGATGAACAAAGTGTCGATTGCCACCGTGCCACATACTCAGAGTGAGTCTCACCCCGTGGTGGTGATCTAAGCAAATACATGGACAGAGAAACCAGCTTCAGACAAACCTCACCGGATCAGAGTGTGTGGGAATGGAACTGGGGCTAGGGAATAAACTGACCACCTGTGAATAGAGATAATTATTTTAAATGTTGATAATATACTTTGAATAGATGCATCCAAAAGAAAAACTCTCAGTAATTAAAAGTAAGGGAGCCGATCCAACATTGGTAGTGCAGATATCTATGCACATAAATGGCATCAAAGGAAATATGCATATACTTTGAAAATATTGCGTCAAAGTATTTTTAAAGAGATTAAGGCTGTCCAAGGTGGTTTTTCTTTTTCTTGACCAAGCTGCCAGCAATACTTTTCAGGTACACATACCTGCTCTGCTCCCCCGCTGCCACCTCCCATCATGACTACTTCGAAATTCATCTTGCAGCCGTGGGACCATTAAAACAAAATGAAAAAGAAGAAAAAAAAAAAAACAACTGGGCTGCATAGGAGAAAAAGAAAAGAAAAGGAAATGGTAACCTCAGACCTTAACTTTCTAAATATCAAACTCACCCCTGAATCTCACCCTCCCCTCTCCTCACCCCAGCTACCTAGGTACCTGAGAAGCTCTTAATTAAGCAGTTCCTTATCTTCCTTCTCCTTTCTCCTGGTCCTTGAAGACTCCAGGAGGCCTAATTACTGCAAAGGAAAACCTTCTCAGCCAAGTGGTCCTAACTGCAACTCAGTAAATCTCTCACCCATCTCACCCATCACAGAGAACCAAACTGTCCTCATTACAACCTCAGTAAATCATTTACCCAACCCAGGGATCAAGCCCCTTATATCAATCAGGAGTTTCTCTCCAACTTCTTCTAGCCTTAAAAAAGCTCACTGTCTTTTGCTTTCATAGTTTCCTTGCTATAGCAGCCCCTGAGTGAAATCATCCTTGTCAAATATTATCCAGTGCAGTCTTTTTTTCTTGACAAGGCTTCCAACATTGGAGATTCAATGGAGATTTAAGCAAGAGAAAGAGTAATTTGATTGCTTTGCTAAGAAGAATATGCACATACGATTATAAATGAATTGAACACATAGTTTAAAAAGAAGGAAAGAAAAAATGGGCACTTCTAAAATAGGTAAAACTCAAATAAGAAAAGAGTCTAAAGAGAGTTTGTCTAGGCACAACTGCAAACCTTATGATCAAAAGCGCAGAAAAGGTAGAAAAAGCAAAGGGTCTTAAGGTAAGACACCAGATAATCTTGATATTAAGGAGAAAAAGGGTCTTCGAAATTGGAAAAATAAATCAATACGTGGAAGTGATCTTTCCTTGTATTTTAAGAAGGAGAAGAAAGCCATGTTTATTAAATGGAATGTAGTCAACTGATAGAGTAATGACATAGCATTCCAAAAGGGATTATTATTCACGGCGATTTATGTTACTAGAAGATTTATAAAACAGTTGGCTAATTAACAATGTACCTTTTGTCAGAAAGTTTTAGTACACCAAATGGAGATTACACCAGGGTTCAAAAAAAAAATCCGCTTTTGAGCTGTTTTGTGGTTGTGATTTTGTTTTGTTTTGTTTCTGATGGAAAATGGGATGAGAGATGCCATAGGCAACTAAAAAAGGCAGTTGCCATTCACCAGGTAACTACAGTAATCATTACACCTGGCCATATAAATAACTCCTATTGAAGGAGAAATTTACATTTAAAAGTTCCCATAGTCAAAGAAATCACTGTTCCTTTACCTTCAGAATGTCAACATGTGAATTTAATCTTTAAGTTTCTGTTGTTCACCTCACAGTCAAAGAATGTAAGTTTAACATTCACACCAGAGTCAAGAACCTAATGAGTGCCATAAGACAAACAAAGGAAACAGAAGATAAAGAGATTGAGAGGAAGAAGTAAATCTGTTTTTGATCACAGGTAACATGATTAGGCAGAAAATCTCAAAGAAACAGAAACAGAAAAAATAAGCAAACATAGCACAGTGAAGAGAAAAAGGTTAATATACAAAAATTCAAGTGCTTTCCTATATACCAAAAATGAATGATTGGAGTGTAAAATTTAGAAAAATATCATTTATATTAATGCCAAAGAACAAGAGAAAAAAGAAATATTATACTGCAAACTATGAAATGCTGGAAAAAAATTAAAGACCTAAATGACTGAAGACATATTCCATATTCATGAATTAGAAGTCTCAATATTGTCAAGATGGCAATTCTTCCCAACTTCATCCAGTGAATCAACACAGTCTCATTCAAAATCCCAGCAGATTATTTTGGAGATATCAACAAAATGATTCTAAAATTGTATGGAATGACAAAATACTTAGAACAACCAACGTAATGCTGAAGAAGAAAGGTTGGAAGACTCACAATCAATCACAAATTGATTTCAAGAATAATAATAAAGCTTTAGTAATTAAACACAGACCCACAGAAATATAGTCAATTGAGTTTTGACAAATGGACTAAGGCAGATCAATGAAGAAACTATTTTTTTTTAAATGGTGCTGGACGAAATGAAAATCTTTTGTAAAAAATAAAGAAAGAAAGAGTGTGAGAAAGAGATTGAGGAAGGAAGAAAGGAAGGAAGGAAATGAAGGAGGGAAAGAGGGAGGAAGGGAAGGAAGGGAAAAGAACCTAAACACAGTCCTTACACCTTTCAGGAAAAGTAATTCAATATGGCCATAGTCCTAAATGTAAAATGCAAAAGTACAAAACTACAAAAAACATAGAAGAAAATCTATGTGAACATGCATTTGGTCATGAGTTGATAGATTGTCAAAAAGCATGATCCATGAAAGAAACAAGTGATAATTTTTAATTTATTAAATTAAAGAATTCTCTGTGAAATCTCTAAGCCAATAAACTGGACCAGAATCACATGTTTGCAAAAACATAGCTGATTTCTAAAAAACGCTTTTTTCCAAAATTTACTAATAATTCTTCAAACTCAACAATAAGAAAAAACAGCACAATTAAAAATTCAGCATTAAATTGAACAGAAATCTCACCAAATATTATTTACAGATTATGTACAGATAGCAAAAAAGGATAAGAAAACATGCTTAACATCATTTCTATTAAGGTGTTTCAAATGTAAACAACAGTGAATTACCATCACATGCCTATTAATATACCTAATATAAAAAAAACCTGTCAATACTAATAACTGGCAAGGCTGTAGAACAATAAAAACAGCCATCAATTGTTAATGGGTACAGCCACTTTGGAAGACAGTTTGACAAAATCGATCGTTTTACCATGTGATCCAGGAATAATGCTCCTCAGTATTTTCCAAAAGATTTAAAACTTTAATGAGCAGCTTATATCAGTTTATTCATAATCACCAAACACTGGAAACAACTGAGGTATATATATAAACAAACTTTGGTACACCATACAATGGAACTTAATTCAGTGATAAAAACAAACGAATTACCAAGCATTGAAAAGCCAATAAATCTTTAAAACATTGTGCTCAGTGAAAGAAGTCAGTATAAAATGTTTACATACTTTGATTCCAATGGTGTAATATTTTATTAAAAAGCAAATGTATAAGAAGATAAAAAGATCATGGGTTCTAGGGATTCAAGAAATAGGTAAGGATGGCTTATTGGGTGAAGCACAATTTTTAGGAGGTGAAATTATTCTATATGATACTTTAATGGTAGACACATGACATTATAAATTTGTTCAAAATATATCAAAATTTATAGTACAAAGAGTGAAACTTAATGTGTGTGAATTTAAAAATATATATTTTAGCAGGTCAGAGGATCCCAAGATGGAATGTAGAACATGCCAAACAATCTGACTGTATGAGAAACATATGAAATAAAATAATTGAATGGGGTAGAGAAAAAGAAGTCTATCAGGTTTGAGACAAAAAGAAACTGTACTTATGCACTGTACTCAAGCACAGTTATTTCCCAAAGGTATGAGAGTTAACAACTCATATATGTATATATGTATATCAGAGTTGAAAAGTTAAGTAAATTGATGGCAGATGGTTTCTTACTGTTTCAGTGGGAGGTTATAAATAAGCAAGAGGAGGAAGGTGGAATGTAGTAATGAATTAGAGTCAGAGCCATCAGTGTGAACTTGTGTTTAGCTTCATGTAGCTATAGATGGCTACACATAAGTAAATAAGTGTTCAAACACAGATTAGTTTGTACATATACAGTTCCTAATTCTGTCAGCTATGAAAATCTAGAAACAATAACATCTTAGTAAGCAATAAGCACAATTAACGCACAGATCTGGGTTTATAAAAGCATTATCCAGTAATAATGGAATGAGTATTCATTGGAGAAAAGGTTAATTTTAAGACTGGGGCAGGGAATGAACAAGAGGAGTCTAGAGCATCTTATAGTACCAGAAAGTAAGGAAGTTCTCAAAGCAAACAAACAAACAAACAAAACCATGGAATAATGGGGTTTATTAGACTATAACCCAAAATATGAAATAAATATTCATGAATACATACTAATAGGAATAAATGGATATATAAATTGTTGAGAATAGACAAATCTTCCACATAGAAGAATTCCAAAGAATTTATATATACTCCATTCTCGAAGAGGTGGAGGAACATATTCCCCTCTCCTTAGGTGTGGACTGCAATGCCTGACTTTCTTCAAATTGCACAATATAGAAAGGGAGAAAAAAAGTAACTTTACTGTAAAGAAACCTGATAAGCACTACCTCAGCCAGGCAATCAATGCTAACATCAACAGTGATAAGTCATACTGATTGTATGTACCCTTTTTATTATGTGATGAAAATGGAACTTGACATTTTGGGTCTTCTTTCCAAATTACCATAATCCCAGCATAATCATGAAAGAACATCAGGAAAATCCTGACTAGGAGATGGTCTACAAAATATCTGTCCAGTATGCCTTAAAAGTCTCAAGGCATTGTGAAAAAGGAAAATTTGAGAAAGTATCACCAGCTAAGAGGAATGTAAAGAGATATGACAATTATTAACCTGCACAAGATCCCGGAATAGGGAAATGATGTTAGAGGAAAAAATGGAGCCATTCTGAATAAAGTATAATTATTTAATTATGATGCATAAGTATTAATTCATTAACTGCAACAAATCTATCTTGCTAATGTAACGCGTTAACAGAGAAAATGGGTAGTAGTGTATGGGAACTCTTTGTGCTGTCTTTTCAATTTTTATTTGTTAAATATTGAATATATCACAGAGTTCCTAAAAAGTTTTGAGTGAAGGTAAGAAATATATCTATCAATCCTCAAATTTTCTGTGTGCACTTTTGTGGTTAATCTCTCTTAATGTCCTTTCCTCAAATTTAGGTAATCACTACTATGCTTTCTATCACCATAGATTAATTTGTATTTTCTAGAATTTTAAATAAATGGAAACCCATAGGATGTATTTTTTTTGGGGGGGGTCTGGTTTTTTTTCAGCCAACATAATGCTTCTAGGATCCAAGCAGATTGTTACATGTATCAACAGTTCATTCCTTTGTGCTTCTGTGTAATGTTGCTTGTATGGATATACCACAGTTTCCTTGTCCATGCATCCGTTTGTTGGTGGTCATTTGAGTTTTTGACCTATTACATATACAACTGCTAGAAACATAAAGTTGCATGTTTTTATATGCTTATACTGATTTTATTTAGCCTTTGCAAATACCTACAAGTGGCATTGGCTGCATTACATGATAGATGAAATTTATCTTTTTAAGAAACTACCAAAAAACATATTTGTACTATTTTACATTCAAAATAATGGTGTATAAGAGCTGCAGTTGTCCTACATCTTCTCCATCACTTGGAATTGTTAGTCTTTCAAAATTTTAATCATCTAATAAATGTATAGTGGTATTTCATTATCATTTTAATTTGCATTTCCCCATGGCTAATGATGTTAAGCAACTTTTCTTGTGCTTATTTGTTATTTATGTATCTTCCTTGGGGAATGCCTGTCCAAATCTTTTGCCCATTATTTGATTGGGTTGTTTGTGCTTTATTTTCTAATATTCAGAGTTCTTTAAATATTTTGATTATGTATCCCTTATAAAATATATGTCTGCTTGATTACTGAGTAGGTGTCTTTTGATGAGTATTTGCCAGGACACAAATATCTCTGAACTTATGGCCCAAGAAGTCCACCCACTTGTGCACTAATTTCTGTCACCATTCTTTCTAAGTTCTTTACCTGCTGACTAATTTTGAGACACATCCCCTGATTAGTGTACTTTTTTTCAACTTCAGGCTATCTTGTCTTTATGAAATGTATAAAAATGGGAAGTATCATACAAAAGTTCATTGAGTAAGATCAGCTCCAGTTTTGCTGGAAATTTGTGCAGAATTCATTGAAAATAAACTTCAGCATTACTAATCCGGAGTCAATTTATGTTTGGGAATGCAACATGAGACAACTGGTATGTTTGGATGCAAAATGGCAATATAGCAGAAATATACATCCAGGAAAAGCAATGTAATTGCTAATGCAAATTATTTGTGTCTTTAGGGATTGTGTGGTCAATACAATATATACCAGTATAACTAGACAATAGAATAATGTTGGCTCTCCCAACTTTATAAATACTTAAAGCCAAAAGAACTTCAGTGTTTAAGAAATTCTCTCTCTTCACTTTTATTCATCAGACATTCTCTGTCTCCACCTCACTCATTAGCATTAAACAAGTTATTTTCCTAAAGGTGAACATTTACTTGATATAGAAGTAAATGTTGATCTTTGCCCCCAAGTTTTATAAATTATAAATGCTGATCCTCTTACTTGGGTTTACCACAGATCCCATATGTTTTACACTAGTTTTTCAGTCAAAATATTCCAAGCCTCTGTGTCCTAAATTATGGAAAAAATCAGAACAATTTCTCTAATTCAGCTTGGAACAATTATTCTTCTGCAACCACTAAATTACAGTGTTAAATGAGGAAAAAATAAAAATCACCACTGCTGAATCTTTCACGATTTGGATGGTGGAACAGTTGGCTATGTATCTCCGAAGCATGCTTTTGACCTATTATTTTGGCAGGAAAAGAGAATTCTAAGGGCTCCCAGCTTGCTCTCCCTCCAGAGATCAGGGAACCAATGCAGTAATTCTGACAGTTGTTGATCAAATCTAGTCTAAGGAAGCACACAAGAGCTGAATAACTAACTACAATACATATATCCCATTGCATCTTACCTTCAGAAGGATTGCACCAAATGTCCATTTTCATCTGCTGCCTATAAAACCCTGCTCTTTTTGGTAAGCTGTAGTGGTATTCAAGACTCATAGGAAATAGTTTACAAAAATCCTTACCTTGCCTAGGTTTCTTTCTAGATTTCTTTCTCTTAGCCTATGAATTGGTACCTGGAAATTGGATAAAGGACTGTGACTCTACTGTATTATGTCAAATCTAAGTTTAGTTTGCCAGATTTGGAATTATTCTCTTTGTATACAACATGATGCTCTTTAATGTAATGCCAATCTATTTTATTCTTAGATATTCAACATTTTTGCCACCAAGGATGTATTTAAGAATTTAACAATTTTGCTTATCATAGCACTACCTCAAGGATCACTATTTTTCCCAGGAGCTTAAGTGTGCTTCATCAGAGAATATTAATTAATTACAGTCCTGCTTCTCTTTCTTGCTAATTCCCAAATGAAAATCCATGGGTGGCATATCTGATTGGTAGAGCAAATATTCAAGCTTTAAGGAAGGTTAAAAAAGTAACTTTTGAAACATAATAGAGCATTGCAATTTAGAGCTAACCTTGAAATCCTGGATTTATCATCCACAAATTTTGTGACTTGGGGGAATTAAGTACTCACTGTGCCTCAATTTCTTCACCCATAGCATGAGAATGAGAGAAGTACTAACTAAGCAGATGTAGAATTGATTTATAATTAATTATGTAAAAGTCTTGCAGGGGTGTCTAGCACATAAGGCTCAATAGTTTTTATCTACTTATCTGCATAATTATTATCATTGATTCATTATTTTCATCAACATCATCATAATTGTCACTTTTAGCTTATTTATGGGACACAATTCTGCCTCCTGCCAATATTGCTAATGTAGGAAAATCCCCAAATTTAGAAATGCAATTGAGGTATTGGCAATCAAAATGAATAATAATGCTTCATAAATTAAGTCTACAGCCAGCAATCTTTCAATCAGAGCTCTCTATTAATTCCTTTCATCTTAACTCCTCAAAATAATGTTTATCTTTTTTTTCAGTATTATAATTTAGAGCCATCTAAGATGAGTTTTTTTTTTTTTTTTTTTTTATCTCTAGCTGTGGATTCTCCCTTGGCACTAATCAATGAGCAATTCCAAGGCTTTGTGCATTACCATTACACCATGCAATCATGAAAGGCAGACCTTATTAATTATGTTGCTTTGTCATTCCATGCCTGATCCTAGGAAGGAAATATGATTACTCACATTTGAATAGTGGTTTAAAAAATAGTGTGAGCAAAATCACAGAGGAAGACATTCACTAAGTTGAAAATCATAGTTAGTAGAATTATGTATATGCAGCCTGGGAATATGTAGGGAAATGAGGGGAAAAATGAGTTGTGCAAAAAAGAAGGATATGTTATACATTAATCTGATAACTGTATAGAGAAAAAAAGATATGGATGTCTTTAATGGAATGAGCAAACAACGGACTGGAGAGCGGTTTTAAGAAAAATAATCAAGAGCACTTAATGACTGATTTCATTAAAAAGCAGCTCCATTTGGTTAGAATTACATCTAAGCTGTAATTGACAGAAATTGTTAACAACCACAAAAAAGTATCAATTTTTTGTACTGAAGATGATACTCCACCTTAGGGAACATTGGGCTTAAAATTAACAACAAACTTTTCAAATGCTCCTTGTTGCAGCTGAAGGTGAAGGGCTGGGGACTGACCAAAGATGTAAGGATGAAGGAACTCCAAATAATGACTTGTGTAAGCTATTGTGGTGGATTGAACTGTTTTCAATCAATTTTGAACATGTTCTTAGGTCCATATTCTGTTAGGTGGGGAACATTGTAAATAAGATCTCTTGAAGATGTTATTTAATAAAATTGTGGCCCAACTGAATTAGATTGGTCTTTATTCTACATTACTGGAGTCCTTCATAAGCACAGTGAGAATCAGATGAAGAGAAAAGCCATGGGGAGTAGCCTGAAGCTGTAAGTCAACAAAATCTGGATGATACAAGAGGATATTGCTCTGTGCATTGTCATGGAATGGATAGCTGGCAAGCCAGACAATACTGATTCAGGAGGTATCAAACTTTCTAACCTCTGAAACTGTAAGCCCAAAAGTTCCTGTTGTGAAGCCAACCCATTATATATATTTGCTTTAGAATCTAGAAAACTAAAACAGTCACTTAAATCAAGATAAATTTTATAGTTGTGAAAGCAGATAAGACTGTTAATTTTTTTTTTTTTTTTTTTTTTTTTTTTTAGCATGGGCAGGCACTGGGAAACAAACCTGGGTCTCTGGCATGGCTGGTGAGAACTCTGCCACTGAGCCACCTTGGCCCACCCAAGGGTTAATATTGAAAGCAAAGAAGGAGAGGCACAAAGATAGGTTCATAAAATGCTCTCAGAGACACCCTCAATTGGATGTGGGAGCAGCCAAATAAGAAAATACAGGATATAAAAAAATAATAAACAAAGGGTAACTGAACATAATATAGTCTAAAGAGGAGACTGTGGCCAAGCAAGTGTATTGCATGTTGCAGAGTGTTCAAGAAGACAAAGAAGGAAAAAAACATCTAATTTCAAGGCTTATGGTTTTGAAATGGGGAAAGTCCATATTTCTAAGCCTATTGTAAATTTTTCTAAGGCTTATGTTTATATGGCCTGTGCTGTTTTGAAACTATTATGTTCCCCAGAGAAGACATGTTTTAATCCTGATCTAATCTCATAGGGGCAACCATTCCATTTAATCCTGATTTAACATGGTAGTGTGGAAACTTCTGATTAGATTATCTCCACAGAGATGTGAAATGTACAATTGTGGCGGTAGCCTTTGAATACATGGAGATGAGACTCCACTCATTCAAGCTGGGTCTTGATTAGTTTACTAGAGTTATTTAAAAGCAGAAACATTTAAGAGAAACCTTAGATGCAAACTCTTGGAGGACAGTTGCTTCAGAGCTGATAGAGATACAGATGTTTGGAGATGCTTGGAGAGTCGACAGAGACAGCAGATGCCTAGACATGGGCAGAGCCCTACAGATGTCACCATCTGCCTCCCCATGAGATGCTAAGCAAGTGAGAACTCAAAGTTGTGCCTCATAGGGAAGAAATGAAGGTTCACATATGCCTAGAGAGGAAACCCCAGGAACCTCTTTTTAGTGCCTTTATTGGGGCATTTTTAGGACCTCAGAATTGTAACTTGTAACTTCTTAAATTCTCCTTTTGAAAGCCATGTATTTTCAGGTATATTGCATTCCGGAAGCTTGAGCAAACCATACATGACAATTAACAGTTTTTAATAACATTTGATTGAGGAGAAAATGAATACATGAGGTATAAAAACTACCCTATTCACAGAAGGCAATTTAGGCAAGAGAAGAGAGAGAAATAAAGCAGAAAATTTAAGGAGTCAAATATTTTTAGCATAAAAAATTTAAAAAGTAGTTCTCAAATATGAAAGAAATCTCCCAATTAGAATACTGACATCCATTAATGTTCATAATATAGAGTAATATTTTCCTTCATTGTTGAGAATAAAATATGAAAAACTGAATTGTGACTATAAACTCTAGTTCTCAAATAAATCCCACCAATTAAAGTGCCTGTAGAAAAAACACAATTTTCTCATTATTGCAACATTGGAAATTACAACATTTAATAATTTCTTGTGATAAGCCTCTTGTTATGTAACATTCCTATTTGAGAACAACAGACTCTACCAATAGTTCCACCTCATCTGAAACAATAGTTATGATTGGAAGTCATAACAGTAAAATACTTTCATTCAAAAGAGTTTAAAAGAGGCGTAAGTAAACCTTTCCACTCTGAAATAGGTTCTAGATCAAGTCAGAAATCCTCTGGATATAAACTCTGAGAGTTGAGGTTCCCAGTTTTGTTTGAAAACATGAGGGAAAAAAAGAAATTCACTCCAAGAGCACAAACTGAAACAGCAGAAACAGAGGACTAAAACTAATATGATAATATCCAAATATAGTGTGCATTTTAAATAAAGAAATGTAAGGTCAAATTCTGCTAATATCTGCTATTGTCTTGAAATTTACACCTCATTTTTTTATCTTAAAATGATCGAACTTCAGTCTTTGCTTAAAAGAGATAGCTTCTTATTATTGGTAAGCTTCCATTACTAATATACTTCAATGATCAGAAAACAATACTTCAACAATATGTCTGTATATTATATAAAATCACAGCTACATGGATACAGTAATAATTAAGCACAATTTACTACTACAATTTAATATGACATTGGAAGATGTATTTCTCCTCCAACTCAAAAACTTCTGTAGTCATTCAGCCAAGCCCTTCCAATAAGCATGCAATTCAAACACTACCAACTCCACAGAGAATTAAACTGCATTTCATTAAGCCAAAAGGACATGGAATTGGGTAAAACTACTTGCTTAGCAAAAGTAGTTGCCTAATCATCAATGCAGATGATTATGATAATATAAAAACCAGGGCTATGTTCATCTGTTACATTCATATGGAGACCTATGATTATATTAATTATATGTGAACTTCAGAAGTATAATTTATTGATTATCAGCCCAAAGACACAAAATTCACAGGTGTTCTAATTTGTTAGCTGCCAGAATGCAATATACCAGAAATGGAATGGCTTTTAAAAAGGGGGATTTAATGAGTTGCTAGTTTACAGATCTAAGGCCATGGAAATGTCCAAAAGCAAGTCTATAGAAATGTCCAATCAAAGGCAAAGATACCTTGGTTCAAGAAGACCAATGACATTCAGCGTTTCTCTCTCAGCTGGAAGGGTACATGGTGAACATGGTGGCGTCTGCTAGCTTTCTCTTCAGGCCTCTTGCTTCATGAAGCTCCCAGGGAGATGCTTTCCTTCTACATCTCCAAAGATCACTGGCTGGTGGACTCTGGTTCTCTCATCCTTCTGCCATGATTCTGTAGCTCGTTCCTCATTCTCAAAAGGCACTCTATCCAAAATGTCTCCTCTTTTATAGGATTCCAGTAAACTAATCAAGACCCATGTAGAATGGGTGGAGCCACATTCCATCTAATCAAGTTTAATACCCACAACAGATCATCACATTTCCATGGAGATAATCTAATTACGTTTCCAACCTATAGCACTGAATTAGGATTAGGGAAAAAAATGCTTGCTCCCACAAGATTGATTAGAATTAAAACATGGCTTTTCTATAGGTGCATAAATCCACTCAAATCCTCACAATAGGGAACAAAGTCATTTTTATTTTTTAAATCATTAATAGTTAATTAGCTCAATAACTTTTACCAAAAAATTTCATTGCATATCACTGCATTTTTTATCCTTTTTAAAATTAGATGCATAGCATGTTCCCAGACTTGTGTGCATTAACATTGCAAGACTTTCTTTGTAACTAAAGCTTCTCTTTTTCTCTTTAGCATTAATAAATATATAGTTCTGCATGTCCATTTCTAACCTCACTCTTCTATTCTTGTCAGTAAGCAAGGTGTCTGGCTGTCTCTGTAATATTAATGGTTGAACAGTTCCTGTAAAGAATGGAATGTACTATGCAGTAGGAATTGCATAAAAAATCCCCAGTGAAGGGGAAAAAAGGCTCTGGGACCTTGGATGTCAGCTTCAGGAGAGATAAATTTATAGGTATAACAATCTGTCTTTTATTACTGGCATCGAAGGTCCCAAAGGCCTTTTGCCTAACACTAAGGATTTTTTTCATACATTTCTGAAAATATTAATAAAAAAACTGTAGATGTAACATTTAGACATTTTTGCTCTACATGAAAGGATTCTTATCAACTGTCTTAGATTCACACTGAAAATAAATTTTAATGTGAGATTAAAACCTTGTCTTAATAAAAGCAAGACTTCTACAGCCCCACAATAAAGAAGTGTTAGAATTTTGCTTGCTCAGCAATTTAATCTGTCACCTGGAACCCATAACAAAACAGCCAACTGTCCTTGTAGCTTATCAGGAGCCAAGTGAGATATGTTCTCTTTGGGACTCTTTTAAAGGGGGATGGTGATCACTCACAGAATGGCAGAGAAATACAAATGGCACACACTAGTGGCCTGAAGGGCTCAGTGAGCTCTTCAAAGTGATACCAAGGAGTGTATAAGGCATCGAGGAAAAATAATTTTGCCTCAATGAAAGCTAAAATATTCAGCAACTTAGTGCTAAGGGAATTATCTTAAAACTATTTGCAATCATATAAAAATATTGATCAATCAATGGCATCATAGAGACATAGGAGCAGATCCCACCCATACAGTAATAATTTCTCTACTAAGAATTCATTTCTGTTTTTTGACCAAAACAGCATTACATTTATCAGATTAAGACAAAGGAGCATGACAATGGAGTTCTCTGGTTCTGGAGCATGGTATATATTCCTGAATTTATTTAAGCTTTCTTTAACTTGTAGTTTTCAGTGTACAGGTATTGAATATATCTAATTATATTTATCACTAAATATTTCATGCTTTTGATGTTAGTGTGCAGAATAAGTTAAAAATTTTAAATTTTTATTACTAGTATATAGAGATACTATATCTTAATATTGTTACTGGTTATACAAATGTATATATTTTTCCTAATTCATTGGACCATGAACTTAAAAAACACATTTTATTGTATATACATTATGACAGTAAAGTTAATTAAGACCAGCTCTGATGTACTTACTGCAGAGGATTTTTGTGGATAAGTGAGATAATTCATGTTACATGCTTATCACAGTCCCTCAAAAAAGTGCAATTAACAAATATTAACTATTATTTTTAATTATACAATTAGATGTATATTTTTGCTATACTTTTAAATATTATTATAATACAAATACTTGGGAATTCGTAAACAATATCATCTGCAGGATATCATACAGATACCATCTGGGCATTTCTTAATATTTTAACTCTATCTACAAAAAGGTTCTTGTAAAGATAGGAATATTATTGGCTTAAGTCCTCTAATATGAGTTATATAAAATTATTCTTGATAGCTTGCTTTTAGTATTCCAGTTCACACCTCTCTCTTGCCTATAATTCAGCTGTGTTTCACCTTTAATTCTATAATAGTCACACTTGGCAAAATCTCATTTCAGTGCTTTGTTCACTTTTTCTCTTGAAGTAATCTGCTGACACAAAACATACCCTACTCTTACTTGGAGTAGGATGACTTGGTATATTAAACACCAAATTCTGTTGTGTTGAGATGCTGTGCTATTCATCATTACATAAGCTAATGCTCCTTCTTCCATCCACCGTGTTCTTGGCAGTAAGAACAGAAACCCTTTCCGGGCTGGGCTGAGGTTACTCACCACTATCACAATGATATTATCTATTTATGGTATTAATTATAAGACCAAGCAAGCCTGAGTCCAGCAGCCAGGATCTCAAACATTATATTCTCATACCACTCGACTTTCTTTTTTCTGACAAAATGAATAACTTTAGGTTAGTTGTGATGAATTATGAGACTTAAATGATCCACAGCTAAGTCAATTCATTGTATATCCTTAAGTGAAAACATGATAGGCAGACACATACTTTAAATTTAAGTTCAAGATGACTATGTTTCCAATACTCTCTTTCACACTTACATAATGTAACTTTATATTCCATTTTCAAAATGTTAGTGCTTCTTGGGCAGTTAACTTGGATTCTAAGTAAGACTGCATGACAAACCTGTGCTTCAATTAATTTACGTCTAAAAGATAAGCATTAGCTGGGGGTTCTTAGATGCCTTCGAGAAATTTTGGATGACATGAATTCTGACGGTCTTTCTAAGTGATTCTCTCTATACAGTGACTATACAGTGAATGGAATTCTATAATTAGAAAGAATAATGACGTTATTTTTGCTTGTATTAATCTGATTCTTCAAATGGTGGCTCTTGGCATTTCATTTCAGTAGCCTTGAACCCAAATAGGTACTACATTTTTTTTTAAGTACAACTGGCAAAAACTCAAATAGGCAGCTATCATTTATGTGGATCTCAGCATATCGCCCTGAGCATGACAATATGAAAAAGCACAAAGATCACTTTCACTCAGTTCAGTCTTCATTTTGTATGGATAAATTAATGTGATCCTATTAAATTCCTTTTAGGAAGTCATACGTGATTTCCAGTTATGGTGATGAAATGAAACCCAGTTTGATTCAATGTTACATTTGAATTTTTTATAAAGATGCAATTATGTTTTCCCCTTTCTACAAGGTGGTTGATTAGTGGCCAGCTTGTGTTCAGTTTCCTTTTCTTCTCTATTCACAAAATGAGTTCTGCAACAGCTTTTAAGAAAACATTATAGATCAAGCTCTGTCTCCATCTTCCAGTCCAGAGCGTGATCTTCCATGGTTTGGTCACACACCGCCTCCAGCTTTTCTGGGACTAAGACCACTGGGAACAGCTTACAGCAACAGAGAGGATAATAGAAGAGCACGTACGTTACATTCATCCTTCATTTATATTTTGTGGCTGAGAACATCTAAAAACTGATAAATAAAATGCTTAAGAAATTTTGTTAGTTTTTCTTCAATAAGTTAAAACATGGAAACACCCATTGTGGTCTGCTGCATACTACAAAGTGTCTCTAAAACTTCGGGTCTGTTTACAAATACAGAGTAAAATTGAGATAGATCAAATTTCTAATTTGGAACTCTCGCTTTTTGAAGTGAATCATGTTAGAAAGGAATAGTAATAAAATAATACAATAATAATAGTAAACCACTAAGTGTATGATTAAAAAAAAAGAACAATTCCAAAGGCCAGTAGTTTGTCCTGAAAATGTCAACATAAGAAATCAAAATCTGCTAATATCAATTTTATTAAAAATTTCTAAGTAATGAAATAGGACACAGGGCAAATAGGAAACAGTTACTTTGATAATATCTATGTAAGAACACATAAAGTAAATATGAGGGTATTGTGCATTTTCTGGAATTATTGCCAAATATTTCAGTCTCCACTATTGTTCCCTAAAGGAAGTCTTGAGGCCCTACCAGCCATTGTGAAATTTCTCTTCTCAACCTCTTTCTTCAGTCTCAATTCAAAAATTGAGAGCCATCCAATCTTAGACTTTAATTGGGAACTTAATTGGAACTTTGGCACCCTAATTATGAATAATGCAATTATAGTAATTAGGAATGAATTAGGTTAATAATTAGTAATTATAAATAAATTCAATCTGAAGTACATTTGAAACATACTTAGAAAAAGGGTATTTAAAGTGATAGTACCTCTTCAAATATCATATTCTATTCCATTCTGTATCTTTCATTATACATGGGTTAGATTTATTGCCAAGCTTGAGAATACTAAGGAATAGCTGAATGTATATTCCCAAATATGAATCTAAATCAGCTCATCCAACATGCTTTAAGTAGAAATAATTCACATTTGCCATTAGTGAAATAAAGATTTTTCCCCTAAATTAAATGAATAAATCTCATAAATTACATAAAATATTAGTCCTCAAAAGTTGTACAATTGCTTTGTCAGAGGTGCTGAAATACATACGTAGGTATGATAATGCCTTTCCTTTGGAGATGATAATTTTAATTTCTTATAAAATATGAAGTCTATAATTATAAACATTTAATATTTCATCATACAATTTCTCATGAGTCATACAAGTTACCACATAAATTGAATAATTGTAAAGAGAAAGGTCTATGGCCAGGTGCTTTACATGTATTTAATATCCCATTCACCCTCACAACAAACTTGTAGACGTTAGCAGGGTTGAGAGGATTGATATTGTGCCCATTTTAAAGATAATAAAACTTGTTACAACTTGTTACAAGTGTTTATTTTAAATAACCAGCCCAATGTCACACTGATAAAATAACAAATGGTAGAGTTGGGATTTCAGCATAGATAGATTTAGTTCCGAAGCCTTTAGAATCTTTTAAAAATGCTATAGTATCATTTTTCTAGGTGAATTATTAAAAGATAAATATTTGTCTATACCAATGAGTTTTAATTTCTCTTTATCTCAGACAATAAAAATTAGTTTCTTTTCTAACGTTGTTTACCTTTAAAACTAAAATGTGTCACAGTTTTATCACACCTTTACAATGACCATTTCTAACATTTGAATCCATTTGCTTTAGGAATGTCTCACATATCTTCTAACTTCATGATCACCAAATGCCTGTTCTTTAAAAAATTTCTTTGCTAACACCCTTCTCATAATTATCTAACATTTTTCAATGAAATAAAGTAAAATTAGCTCACATTCTAATTTTAATCAGATCTATGGGTGCTGAGTAAACATAACCAAAACGCAACCAATCGTATATGCATCCTAATGGTTATTTATAGCCAAAAAAGACTACTCCCAGTACAGTTAAACTACATACTTTGTTTATTGCCAAGCTTGAGAATACTAAGGCTTAACTGAATTTCAGTGAAATCACCACTATCAAGCTTGTTTCCAGATCATATTCTAGAAGAAATAATCATTTCACTTAAAATTATAAAATAAACCTATAAGAAAATACATTTGTGGTCTTATTAAAATATCTTGATATTTATTTCAGTTTGCTAAAGCTGCTGGAATGCAATATACCAGAAATGGTTTGACTTTTACAATGGGGAATTATTGGCTTACAGATTTATAGTTCTAAGGCCTTGAAAATGTCCCAATTAAGGCATCAACAGGATAATACCATCTGAAGAAATGCAGCTGGAATTCAGGGTTCCTCTACCACATGGGAAGGCATATGGCTAGTGTCTGCTGATCCTTCTCTCCTGGATTTTCTTGCTTTCAGGTTCTGCTCTTTGAGTTTCTGAGGGTCCTTGCTTGTTTCCCTCAGGGCTTTTCTCTCCAAGCTCTCTGGTTGTTTCTTTCTCTGTGTGCTCTCTACAAACATCTCTGCATTTTATCCTCTCATAAAGGACTGCAGTAAAGGATTAACACCCACCTTGAATGGGGTGGCTTCCATCTCATTTGAAACAACTTAATCTAAAGCTACTCCACAAGAATGGATTTAAAGAGCCTGGTCTTTTCTGGAGCATACAATATTTTCAAACCAGCATAACATACCTGAAAATGATGAGAATTAATTGCAACTTTCTATCTCGGAGTTGTAAACATCCTATGATTTCTATTTTCTATTGACCTATCTTCACGCTTACTGATAACTTCCTCAGCTGTGTCAAAGTTACTGATAAGCACGTCAAAGGCATTCTTCATTTCTCATATTGTTTTTCTGAATTTTATCATCTTTGTTTGATTCTTTTGTTAATTCCCATTCCTCTGCTGAAATTATCTACCTGATTATGCATATCGTCTACCTTTTCCATTAGAATCTCTAACATATTGATATTACTTTTTTTAAGTGTCCTATCTAATCTTTCCAACTTGTGTGCCATATTTGAATCTGATTTTGATGAATGGTTTCTATCTTCAGACTTTTTTTTTTCTCATATATTTGTTTCCACCTCACAATGTTTTGCTGAATACCAGAAAGGTTGTGTAGGAGAAACGATACTAAGAGGTGGGCCCTTTTCTTCCTGCTAGGTCTTTAGTGTGGAGATTCGTGCAATTCTCACAATATTAGCAATGAAAGTTTTACTATTATCAAAAACTGAGTTTGATAGTGTATCCTCTTTTGCTTTTATTTCAGAGAATTTGCTTAAAATTGGAATTATCTGTTCCTTTAACAAATTACTAGAATTCACCTTAAAGTCTTATGGGTATGTGAGAAATTGAGGATGCAGATGTTTAAGTACTGATTAAGTTTATTTAATAATTATATTACTGATGGCATAATTCTATTTCCTATAGAATCAAGTTTTTTTAGTTTTTGAGTAATTTATAACTTTCATCTAAATTTTCCATTTTTTTGTATCAAATTATTCCTTATTCCATACTAAATATGTTCATAGCCTCATAGCATATTATTTCTTGTATTGATTATTTAGATCTTTCATTTTTCTTGGTTAATATTTGCAAATAACTGTTCTTTTAAAAATATTTAACTTTAGCTTCTTTGATTATGTCTATTTTAGCATTGCTTTAATTTTTTCTCTGTCATTTATTATTTTCTTCTCTCTAGTTGCTTCACTTTTATTATGATGATATTGTGTAAAATAAATGCTTAGCTCCATTCATTCTTTATCTTTCTCAATTACTAATGAAATCACTTGAAGCAATAACTTTCCTTCCAATAACCACTTTACCATCATACCACCAGTTTTGCTTCACTTTATTTATTTACTTATTTATTATTGACCCATGCATCAGTATTGGTATTTTTTGTTTTTTTGCTCGAATGGGCAGGCACCAGGAATCGAACCCGGGTCTCCGGCATGACGGGCGAGAACTCTACCTGCTGAGCCACGTGGCTGCCCCTAATACAGGTGTGTTTTTAAATTTCCAAATGTATTTTCTGAAATCATTCCTTTCTAACCTAGTTACATCAAGGACCCAACAGTACTAATTTTTTGAAAAGTTTTTAAATTCAGATTTATGGCTTAGTATATGGGGCAAATTGAATAAATATAGTATGCGTGCTTGAAATTATATGCTCCATAGATTAAGACTGTTAATAATACTCCTTAAACCTTTTATTATCATTCAATATTTTTTGAGGATCTAGCAATACCTTATAGAGCTATAGTAACATTTCTCATTATGTTAGTATATCTGTTAACTGCTCAGATAAAAGAGCTGTAAAATTTGTTTTATATTTTTGAGATTGCTATTTCTTATTTACATGTTTAGAATGGTTTTATCCTCCCGGTTATTTGAACTTTTCCTAGTGACATTCTTTGATCCCATAATGGTTTTCCCTTAAATCCACCTGTCTGACGTTAGAATAGTTACATCAGTTTTGTTTGCTATGTTTCAGGGATAATCTAATTTTGATTTCATGATGTTCAACATATCTGGGTCCTTAAAATTAGGTGTGTGTGCTTGAGAAACAGGTTATGATTAGATTTTGTGTTTCGTTTAGGCTAAACATTCTATGTTTCAAAAGCAGAATTTAATTTGATTTTTTTTCTTCAATCTTATATGCTTTCCCTTTGACATATTAACGTTCTTTTATGTATTTTCTTCATTTCTAGTCTTGATTTGATTCAGGTCTTTTTCTTCTTTTTCTGATTTCATTTATTTCCTTCATCTTCTTTTGAGGCAACACTAATTATAAATATCTTTCTAAGTGATTAGCATAGCTTCTTAAATATACATATTCAATCATATGTAAAGCTAGTCAGTATCTTTATTTCATTCTAAAATATATAAGAATCTTCAAATTCTTAAAATCTGAAAACAATATCCCATCTTATTGATCTTCTTTTCAAGTATTTTAGTTCTATCATGTTTTTCTTCAAAAATTAAAACTTTTTACTGATGTTTATGAGGTCAAAGTTTATTTTTGATTTATCCGTATATTTCACAGTCATTACTTAATATTAAATCTTTAATTTCAGATTTCCATCCATGACTATTTTTCTCTTAAGTTGATTTTTAAAAGATAATTTTTTAACATTTTATTGGAAATACTGTGCTTTAACATACTTTTCTGAAAATACATTTACTTAAATTTTGACAGTGAAAAGCTGAGTACTGTTACCAACCACAAAATTGAAATCAGAAGCTCTTTCTTCTCAGAACTTCAAACATTATTTTTCTGTCTTTTGTCCTCCATTGTGTTTTTTGAGAAATATGCTCTTGCTCCATTATCAAATTCTGTCTATATAATTTTTCCTCTCTGGCTGCCTTTAAAGTTTTTTTCTTTTTCGCATGGGCAGGCACTGGGAATCGAACCCAGTCTGGCATGGTAGGCAAGAACTCTGCCTGCCGAGCCATTGTTGCTTTGCCCTAAAGTCTTCTTAATTACATATTTTTGAATTTTTGATGACTATTGTTTATTGGATTTTGATGCGGCGCTCATATCTTGTTGAGGAAGTCCCAGCCCCACATTCAGAGGTCATCTTCCAGACCTCACCTATTTCCACCTCCTTTTCTATTGTGTGCAGGTGTAGTGTTTTCCATTCCGAAGCCCAAGTTCTAACAGAAGGCCTGCTTGTACCTAAATCCAGAAACCATTAACAAGCAGTCCAGCTGCTTATCAAGGCAGGAACTCTCAGAGGCAGGGTCCCTTCCCCTGGAGCTGTACAAATACTTGACACTCAAAAAGCACATGGTCTCTTCTCTCTAACACAAAGTGGAACATGCAGAGATTCTTATCCACTGACCCTAACCTGAGCAGTCGGCCTCCCTAGGAGACTGATCATGAAGGAATCTCTTCTCATGCTCTTGTTGCCTCTTTGTGCAATGTAATAGTAAAACGGTCATCTGATGATAGTTTCTGTTGTGCCTGAGCCTGTGTTGAAAAATCTTGTAAAATTCTTATCCATTATCTCTTTAGGTATTTCTGATTCTCCACTCTCAATTTCACTTTTGTACAAGTTCTATTCGATATGGGCTGGTCTTCCCATTTTACCTTCTGTTTCTCATTCTATTATTTTTATAGTTGCATATTCATTATCATGATCATTTCTTAGAACATTTGCATCAATTCAGGAAAAGAAATAAAAAGACAACAGAAATTCCTACATACCATACCCCCTACCCCTCTCTTTCATTGATCACTAGCATTTCAATCTAAATTTTATTTAACATTTGTTCCCCCTATTATTTATTTTTACTGCATATGTTTTACTCATCTGTTGATAAGGTAGATACAAGGCTTTCACAATCATACAGTCACATTGTGAAAATTATATCATTATACAATCATCTTCAAGAAACATGGCTACTGGTATTACCATTCATATTGACATTTTTTTCTTTCCTCTGGGTGGAATTTCTTCAGAAATTTCTTAAGATACCCCATCACATTGTTTCACAATATTCTATTCAGCTTTGTCCAGTCTGCTATATATAATTCATCTTGGAATTTGGATTTTTTGTTTTAATATATAATATTTTATTGCATGTTTTATTTCAACTCTGTAAATCCTCAATTGCATATTTTATTCAACTATTTTATCTTATTTTCTAAGTTTTTGTTTTGTTTTGTTTGCCTTTCAGATCTGTTTGGCCACTCACTATACTGTCTTCTTTTACTCCTTTATAATTTTTACCTACTTTCTTATCATTATATGTGCATTATAGTCTGTGTCTGTCCATTTTAATCTCTAAACTTTGTATGTCTCATCCTGTTACCTTAAAAAAATTCTAATGACCTTAACTTTTGGTGCATCATATTATCTGCGTAGTTGTTTAATTTTTTTTGTTAATTTCAGGTGACGTTCTGTCTTGGAATTTTGTTTGTGGGATGACTGTGAAAATGTTTGGAGTTATGTTCTTCCACAGAGGATTTTCCTTCACATCTCCTGGTCACTACCAATTGGAAGACCACAATTAATTGCTCAGCCTGAAGTTTTATTTTTGTTATGTTTTGTTTTTTTGGTTTGTTCAGCTTTTCTTACATTTGTTCATTTGCAACTTTGGACTGTACATGTAGAGGTCCAATAAATGCTGCACATTGTCAAGGGAACCTATCCCCTCCCTGTGCTCAGTACTAAAAGGTCAGTATGGGCAGGGTTCCTAGCTCTTCCTTGCTTTAAAAGGGTCTGTTGCTTGTTCATACTTTCAGTGATAGTGTACCCCATTTTGGTGGCAGTTTGGGGAATGTGCATATGTGTGTGAGTGTTGGGAGGGCCTCTTGCTAGAGTCCATTCTGGATAGATCTCAGCTTTTATCTTTGTCCATTGCACCCACACAACTACAATGCTAGAAATTCAAGTTCTTCTAAAATTCCCCCTTAACATTCTATTTGCTCACAATGAGACCTTTACTTTTATGAATCCTGAGCAATTAACATTAAAAAGGTTGGTTGTTTCAAATGGCAGTTTTATATAAACCAGAAACATAAGTCACAATTTTTTTTTTTTTTGCATGGGCAGGCACCAGGACTCGAACGCAGGTCTCCGGCATGGCAGGCGAGAGCACAAATAGGTTTTAAAGATTATAAAACAAGCCTTATGAAACAGAAGAAGTTTTGTTTTAGATTTGTTATGAAAAGAGCATGATTACTTTAATAACCCAGACTAATTTCGAAGTGCAAGTCAGTTTAAGGAGTTGTTCATAGAGGAGTAAAATTCAACTCTCTCTTCCTTATGTACATCCTAATATTTAAAAAAAAAATCTGATCACCTCATGAAGAAATTTCAAAATGTGTGCTCTTTATACCTTTAAAATGTTGATTACTATGACCGATGGCTATGAAAAGAATGCTTATTTTTATTGCCAAGCATGTCTTTCCGTAGGAAGAATCTGTGTATCACAGCAAAGCAAGTCCTGAGGGACTGGGTTCACTGGCAATGCTGCCTCCGGTAAATGCCCTTTAGAACTGGTTGCTATTTCAAGGGGGAAGGAAGCCATTCTACTCCTTTTATAGACTATATCTTTTAAATACACTGTGAAATGAAGGGCATGTACATTTAAAGGTAATTATTCCCATTATGCATAATTTTATGACTCAAGACACTGAGATAACAAGGAAAACAAATGTAAAATAAGCATGTATGGAAAACTCATTAGGATGAGATTCTTAATGAGGGGGACTAGGTGAAGAAATATGACTAGTTAGCACATAAAATTTTAAAGATGTACATCACTTCATGACACAAATGTATGTAGAAACCTTTTATTAATTAATGAATACTTGATGTGTATATTTCAACCAGAGATGAAGGTGTTTGCTAAGATAGATCAAGTATCATCAGAGGAATTCATTTCCCTCTACATTTTGTATATAAATTCCATTATTCAGAATACTTTAAGAAAATCAGAATTTTCAACATTAATTGAATCTCTAATTCTTAAGGGATGAAATAATAAGCTAATGGTGGTTACACAGTGGTGAGGTTTCATAGAACCACTTTTTGGATAATTTGACCATCCTCAATTATGCCATCCTCTCACAAGCACTCTTACAAATATTAATTAATTAATTAATTAATTAAAAATTTTAAAAGCATTGCCATCATGTTCTGTTTGACAATATGTTTTGATTCATTTAAAAGTTAAGAATTTTTTTGCACTTCAGTTACATACTTTTGAATATACTGTATATCAAAATCTTTGTGAAAGACAATTTTCAGTACAAAATTATTTAATATTGAAGGGAAGTGAGGAACTATTTTTGTTTCATTTGAACAAAGTTCATTAAGAATCTAAGAAGGTATTTCACATTATCAATACAGTTACGCAGTATGATCATATGATTCTGAGGATTTGTAAGAGAGAAAACCAATCAAGTTTACCAAAGAGACTGAATATTAAAAGATGAAAAATAAAAAAAAGAAGCAGTGTTGTATTGCTTTACAGAAAACTGCCCCAAATTTAGTAGTTTTAAAAACAACATACATTTAATATGTCACTGTAGCCATTGGTCAGGAGTCCAGGCAAAGTTTAGCTGGGTTCTCTGCTCAGAGACTTACAACATTACAATCATGGTATTGGCTGAGCTACTTTCTCATCTGGAGGATGGACTCTGGAAAAATCCACTTCCAAGTCCATTCAAGTTATTAGAAGTAGCCATTTCCAGAGGTTATAGAACTAAGATTCTTAGTTTCTTACTGACTATTGACTAATGGCTACCTTCAGGTCCAGGAGACTGCCCATACTTCCTCACCATGCAGCCCATTTCATAGGCATTTTGCAACACATCTGTTTCCTTTTTCAAGGCCAAGAGAAGAATATCTTACAGCAATCTGGCAAGATGAGTCTTATATATGTATTAAAACTTAATCAAGGTAGAGTGACGTACAGTCACATTTGCCATATTCTATTAGTCAGAAGCAAATTGCAGGCTTTGCCCATGTTCAAGGGAAGGAGATTATACAAAAGTGTTACTCATTAGTGGTGACCCTGGGGTGTGTCCACCCACAGCACAGTTTGACTCATATATTTCTGCATGTGAGTGATTGCAATATGCATTTTTTGGACATGATGAGACAACGAACAACACTTATTTAATATAACCCTCTGAGATACTTAAGTTATCAGTAAACAGTATGAATGCACAGGACTTAGAGGATCCAGAAGTACTTAGACCATGACTATACATAGTAAATATGTAGGAGACGTACTCTATCATTGTTATTATCATTTGTATTATTATTGATATGTGCATTGAGATTTGAAAATCAGTATGTTAAAAAATCCTGGAATTTTGGTGAAACCTAGAATGGGATTTAGAATGATGGAAAAATCACTATAAACTAGAGAAAGCCTGAGCTTCCTATTAGAAAGAGACCAAATCATAATTATCTTTTGGCCTCAACAGTGTTAATTGGTTTAATGGATTAATGCAGACTGGAAAGGTAAATAGAAAATATTTAGTAAGAATGTTCAAAAGATGAAGTTTCAGAAAGGCAGTATTGGATATCTCTTTGGGATATGTCCATCATGATTGGGGTTTAGCATTTGTACTCCAGGCACCAGGAGGACTGTGAGAGAAGATAATAAGATAATTCCCTTGTTCTGAGTAATGTCATCTTATGAGGAAGAGTACAAAGGCGCAACTCGAAGATGCACTAAGAGACTAGTACCCCATTAACCATGTCCTAAGTAGCTGTAACCATTCCTAGTAATAATCTGTCATTCCAGCACTACCCAGTGCCTAAGAACAGTTTTAAAACAGGCAATAAAAGAAAAGAATTTCTCAAGAGCAAAACAACTCAAACTATGGAACTGCAAACAATTCTGTAATTTAATTTTCAGCGGTTCCTCCTCTCCATTCTTGATATTGAAGAATATTAATTCTGCAGTTTGAGTGCCTGGTCTACTGAGCTTTCATATGTGACTCTAGTCACTTGTTGATTTATTAGCTATCATTGGGGCAGTAAGACTTGATTTATATAAACAGTGGAGTGAGATACTGAACTTAGAGTTGCTTGAATATTAGGGTCAGTTAAAGGTTCCCAGATAGAACAGCATGAGAAACATTGGAAAAATGCAGGTAAAAAGTTGAAGAAAACAGTCCAGAAAGAATGAAAATGGGTAAAGCCATGGATGCATAAAAATATATGATACTTTTTAAAAGGAATTTTAGGAGAAGTGATATGACTGAAAATAGGATGAGTTTTGAAAATGTAGTAGGAGGATGAGGCTAGAGAGGGTATCTGAGGTGAAAATATTGATGGCTTTGGGGAACTACTGAATATTAATACACATAGAGAATATGAACTAAGTATTACATTTTTCAAACATCTCAGGGGATTACTGTAGAGTGGAAAGTTCTTGGGTTTCTTTTTTCCTGTTTTGCTTTCTTATTGATATTTAAGATTCTTTCAATGTTAGAATATTTAGTCATGGGGTTATCCTGCGAGTTAAACATCATTTTTTGTAATCATTTATTCTTTTCTTAACCTTGTTTATGGTAATTTTATAGCCCTTTTAAATGTTAAATTTATTAACCATCATTCATCCTTTATAGGATATTACACTTGTCTACATTTCAGACCACTCATGTTCCTTTTCAGTATCTTTATAGATTTTATGTTAATATCTTTGAACCATGTCAAATATATTTTAATCTAGGAAGTGATAGAACATTTAAAATAATTTTAGGTATTTGAGCATATGGAAAAAAAGAGAAAATTAAGATGCTTTCCTAGCTTTGCTGTTTTTCATTTAAGTGATTAAAAAACAGTTTATATAAAAAGTGAAAAACAATGGAAATCTGTACCTGCAAGTGAAGTATTAGAAAAATTCCCCCTAAAATGTAAGAAAATACTAGTCATATTCACTTTTCCCAATATTGTACTGTTTAAATTGAATGAACCAGACATAGGAATAAGTCAAAGTAAGATAATAGAACTTAACATTTTTGCTTTGTTTTGTTTTATGAGCAAAATTTGCATGTAACACCATTGTCAAACTTGAAAAAAATTAACCAAACAGAATTAACTGATAAAGTGTTCATAATCAGATTATTTTGTTCAAATTTAGTCACAGAGAAAATGGGAGATAAGGTTGGGTTTCAGCTTTAGAGAAATAACTTATATAGTAAAAATAAGACCAACAATAATATGTTAGAATATTGCTTATTTAAGTTTATTTATATAATCTGCTTCTTAAGGATATGTATAGATTCATAATCAGTGAGGAGACAGAAACTATGCCAACAATATGAAAAAGTTAAATTTAATATAAAGTATGATTACTTTATAATAGGTAGTTGACTATAAAAAGGATTAAAAAATGAACTCTAAAAAAAAATACAGGAATGGTGTATACACGGAGCAGCTAATCCTTTTAGGGCTAAGGGAGAATAGCCACAGAAGGAATGAAAAACTTGGATTCAGATGTCAGAAGAGAGAGTATAACTGTGGCCCACTCGAAAGCAAAGAAATTCAAGCAACAGGTGAGACCTGCCAGAAATAACTGCTGAGATGCCTAGGAATCTAACTGGAGAGCAAGAGCCACAGCTCCTCACACATGCTGCTGGTAGCCATGTCCTGGGAGGAGAAAAACCAAAGCAAACCAGAACCAGAAGAATAGCTTCTTCCCCTGGTATGCCTAGCAATATGCATGCAGCACACTCTTTTGATAAAGCCTAACATCAGAGTATTTACAGAGTCCATTTCCATTATCGAATAACTGGTCAGAGAAGGGTGGAGCTGAGGTTGAGAGATAACACTTTGATAATTGGAATAGTCCACTTCTTTAGCTACTCAGCCTTTTTGATACCTTTCTACCCATATATGAATTTTAACACAACAATGAAACAACTGTTTCCACTGAACAAGAGAGAGTCATCATTTGTAAAAGTGAAGAAATCCTTACTCTTTTCCTAAAATGAGGAGATTTAGAAAAAATGAATATTGTATTGCCTAAAGACTAAATTCTAAATTTCACTTCCAACAATTTTTATGTAAAGTGATAATAGGAAAGAGACAAAGAAAAAGGAAATGGTTAATATGAATGAAATATATACCTACACATACAAACACATGCAAATAAAATTATGTAAAACTACTATAATCCTCATTTCTGTACTTGGACATCAGTTCATAATGGAATCTGTAACTTTTTTCGGTTACAAATTTTATATTTATTTTGCCCTCAGCCATAGCTTCAGCGAATGAGGTGATTCTTTCATTCTTGAAGGATCTGAATCCTGCCTTTGGGTTTTCTCTCTACTATTGGGGATGGGAGAATTAGCAAACATCATGGAGGATTTCCTCGTTAACATACATCTTTTCCTGACTCCCATTTTTGCAATTAGTAATGGGAATTTCCAATTAATAATAGGAATCCATCACGTCAGTGAATAGAATAATCTCTCTTCTGCTTGTTGGTTCAGTAACTGGCATAAGAACCCCACAGAGGCCCGGGGCGGGGGGGCTTGTCTTCAAACTTAATGTGCCAATTATTGTGTATACTACTGGAAGCATTTCCCATTGAGAACTGTGATGGTTAGGCTCATGTGTCAATTTTTCCAAGTGATGGTGCCCAGATGTTTGGTCAAGCACCAGCCTGTGGCTGTGAGGACATTTCATGGATTTAAATCATGAGCACTTTTGTTGCATACATGGCTGAGGACATCTGCAGTTGGCTAAGGGGTGTCTCCTGCAATGAGTGGCAATTAATCTAATCACCCAAAGCTCTTAAGGAGAATTCAGGAGAGGGGAATCTCTCTGCTTTAATCAGCCAGACTCTCCTAGGGAGTTCATTGAGGACCTTCATTGGTGCTGCCAGCTTGTGGCCTGCCCTACAGATTTTGGACTTTTGCAACCCCATGGTTGCATGAGACACTTAAATCTCATAATTACAGATATCTCCTGTTGGTTCAGCTTCTCTAGGGAACCCTAACTAACATAGGAACCAATACTAATATACTGCAGAGGACACTATCACTAGGTAAGGAATAAAGAATACAGGGAGTGAATTAAGTACAATAATGAGAACAGTCATTCTCACTTCCATCCCATGTATTCTAGTTATGGAGGAAAAGTGTCATGTAATGGTCTCTTAGGCAAAGCACATAGTGCAACCTGTAAGAGAAAAGGTCATTCTTTCAAGTTGATATTTCCCAGCTAGTGCCATAACAGTCTTCAACCAGCCATTCCAATTTTCTGTTATGAATAATCTTGAGACTGTTTTGTTATAAAATCATTTGATTGCATGGCCCTTAATCCACTATTTCACTTCCTTTTCTCTGAAGTAAGTTCCCTAACCAGAAGCAAAACAACATGGAAGATTACAATGGTGGATAAAGCATTCCAGGAGTTCACAGATGACAGAAATAAATTTATAACCAGAATAAGCATCTATCCCAATGAAGAAAAATCTCTGTTTCTTCCATGATGCAAAGAATCATATGTAATTAAGCTGTTATCAGATGTCTAGGTGGTTGCTGTGAGAATAATATTATTTTGAAGGCTCAATTTTAGTCTCTGCTACTGAAATATTGTGTACTCAACAGTAGCACCCACTATTGGTGGGGACTGTAATGCTTCAACTGTCCATGCTCAGTTAATAACCACATATCATGCAGGAGTATCTGTAAACAAGACTCAGTCAATCATTGAATGGAACATTCCATGAAGCCACAGGTTTGGTTTGATGGGGAGTATTGGGGAGGAGGTAATGTTGAAGGAATCAGTGTCAAAAGAGACTGAAACACCTGCTTAGGCAACATACTTATTCATTCTGGATCTATCCAAACCTATTTTGAATATATTATTTCCACTTAATGATAGACTGATGCTGCACATGTTCCAACTTGTGAATAGTTGAGTCATATGTGGGAATCTCAGATGTCTTTATTCTCTTCCAAAGCCTAATAGCAATCCAGAAGTTGTTTGAGTAGAATAAGAAAATTTAACTTCAGAAGAGGACATAGATATGCTCCAAAATCCTAAAGGTCATCCTTGTGATTCTTCTATCCGTTCTGTGCCAGATAATCCATGAAGCATTTCTACACATACAATTTGGGCATCATTGGATATACAAAATCATTGAGCCCATGTGGAAGAGAAGCTTTCACCATTGCCTACATTTATTGCAAAACTTTGTGTTCTAACCCTTATTTGAAACAAGAAGCCTTACATATGATTAGTAAATATTCCAGAGAAGTACACTCATATTTCTTTTATATTATCTCCAAAATCCTGAGCCCCCTACCAAACATTGAGCCTTTATAGCTTATTGATGGTGATGCAAGGTACAATATCTTGTCTTTTACATTAAGGGAAACCATGATGAGCCTGCAGAAACTTCATTGACAGGGCATACCCTTAAATTCTTGTGGAATTTTCTCCCATACTCTCATTAGTGTTTGTCTTAATAAGATAACTACTGTAGTGCAAAGATTTTTCTCACCCAGTCAATTAACTTAATGCTGTCAATATAGTGGGCCAGTGTGGTGTTTTGGAATGATAAAATGATCAAGCTTTCTTTAGACTATATTGTATCAGAGAGCAAGAAATTTCCTATATCCTTGAGGCAAGGTTGCAAAGGTGCTCTGTTGATCCTAGCAGGTAAAAGCAACCAAATTCTGGTGGTCTTTACAAATTGATGTAGGAAGAAAAAAATTTAAAAAGACTTAATTATGAAATAAGGACAAGCCAGTTGTCTGAGGATGTGTTGACTTATTCCACTAAAGACACCATATCTGGGAAAGCAGCTACAGTGGGGTCAGTATCTAATTATACTTATGATTATCTGAATCTCCAAGAGCCATTCTCCTTCCACAAAAGCCAAATAGAAAGATTATATAGCATTGTAGTACTTATTGCCAGGCCTACATCTTTCAAGTCATTTATAGTGGCACTAATCTTTGAAATTCCCTTAGAGCTGTGTTCTTGCTTCTTGTTTACCATCTTTTCAGTTTTACTCATAGGCCTCACAGTGGTGATGTTTTAGAGCTCCAAAAGTTAGTGTCAAATTCGGAGGCAGTATTGTAACCCTGAAATTTCTAGGTATTTCCTTTTTTCTAGTACGCAGGCACTCTTATACATGGCTGCTGAACCCTTTGAAAAAGGTTTGAATGAAGACTTAATACATATACTTGCTGCTACACTGTAGGGATTTTTAGCAAAAGGCTAATCAAGTTTCTCTGGGTCTGTGAACCAGTTTCAGTCTAGAAAGGTTTAAGGCTATGGTTTTCCATTATAATGACTCCCATAGGGTTTCGGCCAGCAGAAGTAGAGTTTTTGTTTCTGTTCCTCCCCTGTTTTATAGGTAAAGCAGGGTTCTATCTATTGGATTCCTTGAGTTCATGATTACCTAGATATTGCCAGAGATCCCTTTGGACCAAAGCTTTCTGTTTCTCAATGCTTTTTGCTTGTTTATTTTTATTTTATTTTCAGCTGTTCTTCAATATAAGATGGTTGGAAGATATTCTGCATCAATATTTTCCTGTTTCCACATGGCTGAAGTTTTCTGAGGCTTTCACGAGGCAGACATAAATAGCAAAAGTCTTGAAGGTAAAGTTGATAAATCACTCTAGAGAAATTTAGAGAATTATTTCCCTGGAGCTATGTCCTTAAATTCATGTTGAGATTTGATTCTAGTTATGGGTCAAGTAGTAATAACGGGTAGTTCTAAAGGAATCTTGAGAAGAACACAAATGCCCTTAGAAGCATCTGCCCGTGATGAGGTTATCACATGGTTGTCAAATAAAGGTAGCTGAGTCTCCTCAGACATAAGAGGACTCTTACTCAAACTGGCCAAGGAGGCTTAGAGTGGCTTGGAAGATTAAGTTGTCAGTTTTTTCTATGTTGAACCCTGTTTCTAACATCCTGATCCAGTTTCATAAAGCAGGACATGCAGGATGTGTTGATTCCTGACAGGGAGTAAATTAATAATTGTCACAGCGTAGGATTCATTCTTGAAAATGGGACAGGTAGAAGTTGAATTATCATTGATATAAAGGTCTTAATAAGAGTGTGCCACAGAAACATGATGGTTATTCGGCTATCTTAAAATTTCTCCCCACTCCCAATTGCTTCATAAAACATAGTATCAATAGATTTTCTTTCTTTGAACACTATTGACACACATATGTAACCCTTCTCAAGAAAGCACTACGGGCACAATTGCTACTTCAAGCTAAAATGAGATCACTATTTTCAGAAAAATTAATATAATAAAATGTGTTTTCATATAGATCGATTCTCTATGCTTATATTTCAATAAAAACATTCTCATTAAAATCAATATCCATAAAAATGCATTGAGACTGATATAGCTATTTCTTTTCGTGGAAACTGAAGAACACAAGAAAGTAAGTGACTGACCCCAAACCACTGAATGATATAAGAATTAAATTCTCATATTTTGATTCTGTAATAATCAACATCTTTATATTTTTTAGAACAATTGCTATTTTCATGAAGTATTTTCAGTTTTTTCAGCTATATATATTACCAAGGACTCTATTGCATATATAAAGATATATTGAATAACATGAGAAAACGAGGGATCTTTGTGCCTCTGTTGCACCTTTTAAAATACCCATTCATTTATTTCTATCACCAGTTAAAATACGTAATTTTACTGTATCTATTATGATTAGAATGTGAAAATCCACCCTCTACTCCCAAGTAAAAACAGCATCACTACATTACTGCAACTAATTTGAAATTTTATGATGAACCAGAATTGAACAAAGCTAAGTATAGGAAAGATTATCCAAACTATTTATCTTATCATTTTTGAATGTGAATTATACAATTGTACCTCCTTTGATACAATACAAAATGTAATTCAAACCTCCATGAACATATTTCCTCAAGCCCATACTTTTGAAGTTATTTTGTAGCTGTAGAAAATTTATTTGAATGTCCAGGAAGGGCATCTTTTGACTTCCCAAAGAACCCAGTGTTCTAGTTTGCTAGCTGCCAGAATGCAACACACCAGAGAAGGATTGGCTTTTAATAAAAGGAAATTTATTTTGTTAGCTCTTCAGAGGAAAGGCAGCTACTTTCCACTGAGGTTCTTTTTTACGTGGGAAGGCAACAGGATGGTCTCTGCTGGCCTCCTCTCCAGGCCCCTGGGTTCCAACAACTTTCCCTGGGGTGATTTCTTCCTGCATCTCCAAAGGCCTGGGCTGGGCTGTGAGTGCCGAGATGAGGTATGCTGAGCTGCTTGGGCTGTGCTACATTGGGCTCTCTCATTTAAGCACCAGCCAATGAATTCAAACATCATTCATTGCAGCAGGCACACCTCGTAGCCGACTGCAGATGTAATGAGCAACAAATGAGGTTCACGTACCATTGGCTCATGTCCACAGCAACAGAACTAGGTGCCTTCACCTGGTCAAGTTGA